>JAVCKT010019285.1:662-14234 GCA_032273925.1 Rhynchotus rufescens | reverse complement strand
CTTTCTTTCTTGCTTTCTTTCTTGCTTTCGTGCTTTCTTGCTTTCTTGCTTTCTTGCTTTCTTGCTTTCTTGCTTTCTTGCTTTCTTTTTCTGTCTGTCCTCTCATCTCCTTTGAACAAGCTGTTTTATATATTAGAGCGCTATCAATGAACAGAGCAAGGCTTATACAAAACAACTTTGCATTTAACATTTCAACATACTACTGAAATGTTAAATTTCACAAAGATTTTCTGCTGATTGTTAAGCCTTAATTAAAGCAGATTGTAATATATTGAGTGTAGAGGGACAGAGTTGCAGAAGTTTATTTGGAGGCATAAAGTCTCTGAGATGGCTTTAGTTACATTTGCTTCTGACCTCCAAGCCCAGGAGTTAGCCTAGCTTAAACTCCTAGAGCAAATCCTGGGAGCATTAAAGACAGTGGCAACTTCATTCACCCTCTGGAAAATAGGCCCTGCAATTACAGACTTAAGGAGCTCAGTCTACTTACGCTATCCAAGAGAAGGAGGTGAGATGATATGATGATGGTCACCAAGGTATTATCTGTGGTTGATACCTTTTGTAGCAGACAGGTCTTTAGGAGCAAAAAGGAAGCAGAGGTCCACGGTTAAAAGATGATCCCAACACTTTTGGACTAGAGAGTGAACACACTTTTTCAGGCGCGGGGTAAATACTTCTTTGAGTTAGTTACTTGTAGACATGGTTGATTCACCACCATGAGGTTTTAAGTCAGATTACAGTTTAACAAGTTGGCCAACTTGCATGCTCCTGTTTTTATTCAGGAGTGGAAGACAGTGCTGGACACCTCTGGTGTTGGGAATGCTGTGGAAATTGCCACCGTGTTACATGGAGCCAGAGCTGCCGGGCAGTGGTAGCAGCTCTGGCCTCGCAGTTTGCAGCCTCTGGCGCATCAGGCCTAGCCTGGCCGTCATGCTGTGCACCCGCAGGGTGTAGCACCCGCCTCTGTAACAAGAGCAGTGGCAGGAGGCAGCCAGAGGAAGGACCTAAAAAGCCCTGAACACCAACCTGCTCTGGGCTGCCCAAAGCTTGATGGTAACAACTACCCACGAGCGGATAATTCCGCAGACAGCAGCTATCACAGTTACTTTGCTGCGTGGCACTTTGCAGGGAACAAATTCTCACCTCCTGCAGCCAGTCGGGGCACTTGGGGGTTAGGATGCTCCCTCGAGTCCCTCTCCTGTGGAGAAACAGGGTGTCCTGACCATCCTGCAGGAGACAGAGGAGCAACGATCTTAATCCCACCCTGTTTCTTATTGTGTGAGACTGCACCCCAAATAACAGCGCAGCTCATCACAAGTACAGCAGGAATCAGGAGAAGTTATCCCGGCACGTGACACTGCGTGCAGGAAGAAGGGCTTTCCGTGATGTTGTTCTTTGGAGTATGACGGTGCAGGAGGAGGATTAAGACACGGCCACAAGTGCGTCTGCTCCGCTGTGGGTCACGGTGGGTCACAGAAGGGTGATGTTCCCGGGCGTTGAGAGCCCTGCCATGAGAGCCTCCAAGGAGGAGAAAAATACCCAGCGTCTTCTAAACTCCCGGGCTATAAAAAGACCAGTCCCTGTAAGTGCTTTGTTGTTAAAAATAGTTCTGGAGTATTTCATTGAGCTGTTTTCTCAGACCTCGGGCTTCTTTTGCAAAGGGTTTCAATTTTGAGAAGTTAAGTCAAAAAGTCATTGTATTTAAAGTCTAATTGATGTGGATAGCTCTAAAGAAAACCATTGTGACTAGTCCTTCTCTTTTCTTATCCAAGCGCTTTTCATCTCATGTAAATGTTTTAGAAGCATTTTTGCTCTGCCTTAAGGCATTTCAATTAATGCTCAGATACATGCTGGTAAAAGCTTTACCTTATGGTTGTTTACTTGGAATTCGATAGTACTCAGCAACAAGCTGAGCAGGACTTCAATAGGTATCAAAGACTAACATGGGAAAGTGAGTAAAATCTGTTTCTCTTGAGAGACTTAACATTTCACACCTTGTTTTAAGAAGGCTACTCTCCTTCCAGGAAAGATGTTCTTGGCTGTGATCAGTCTCTCTTGCTGGAGCTTAACAGGTTTTACCACAGTCATATTATGGTGCCTATAGCTCCACCATGGTCATTCCCAACATGAAAAATACCTTTTAATGGTATTATGGTTACTGGACAAACTGCAAACAGGGGCATGCTGAACTCATCCTGCTGCACCAGGGCACTGCAGTGGTGTCTGTGGTCTCTAGGGATGTTTAGGGCTCGCTGCTGTTTATCTTGCTTTAACACTGAAACTGTCACTTAAAAATGACACGGAAGTTAGTTTCAATGTTGATGCATATTTGGACTAGAATTACTATGTAATAGATGAGAGAAATACTTACCTTGTCTGCATCGGTGGAGCCCAGTCTGTTTAACTTGACCAGGGAAGGTGCTTAGTATGTGCAGCACTGTAGACCTTAAGTGATGTGATTACAGGCAGAAGGAGAATTTTCTCTAATATCTTAGAAAAGCAGGATTTTCCCACATATATTCTTCCAATAATATCCAGTAATATTGGGGTCAGTCTTCCCCATGAGCAAAACAGTGGATTGACTAAAGCGTTCCTAAGAATGGGACAATCTTAAAAGGTTGGTTGAATTTCAAAGTGGGTAAAAGAGAGTAAGGAAAACGTGAAGCCCAAGCAAACATAGATTGATGTCTCCCTGTGAGTGATTTTGAAGTCTCTTGGTTTCTCTAGTTGTCTTTTCTCAGCTTGCTGATCCGGTGTGTGTCTGTCACTGTCACAACCTGCTGCCAGGTGTGCGGCTGTTTCTGTTCCCGGCTGCAGTAATTCACACTGACTTCCATGCAGGTTTTGTGTGGTATGGTTTTATTAGGGTAATAATAATATACACGTGTATATCATATTCCTGAGCAGGACCGTGATCTGGAAAGATAGGAAGACAAATTTACCATGAAATCTGGGACAGAGTGTGTTATGTGAACCTGATGAATATATCTGGGCTTTGAACAGCTCTCCTGGTTGAGGCGGGTGGTGAAGCAGCCTTCCTTCTCCAAGGAAAGACCTGCAATTCCTGTGTCGCGAGCGGGAAGAGGTCCACACGACATAGGTTGCTAACCCCTAATGAATTAGATTCCTGATCCAGATCTCTCTCCCCACAGTCTTTCAAAGGCACCTAGATCTCTGTGTTGATTACAGAGGAAATTTCCACTCTTGTCTCGGAGCAGGTGATGGAGTAGCTGGAGCAGAAGTGGTGTGAGAGCCTGGGAGATGCAGGGGGACTGGGTTGTGCAGAGGAGCTTGCAAAACCTGCCCGCTGCAAAGGCAGAAACCTTTGCAAAAAAAAAGGCCTAATCTAAGCTAATTTGTTCCCCAGAAGAGGGGTGACTTCCAAACCTGGGTACCCCCAGCAGCCTCTTCCTGCCTGGATCTGCTCTTCAGTGGGAAGCCAGGAAGCTGGTACAAAATGTGCAACTTTCTCCCTTGCCTAAATGACAGCAGCTCTGTAAATGCCAAAACACGATTCTGGGTGATCAAACAAAAGCAAAGTTGTTTGCGTGTACTGCATTACTGTTAATTAATTTACACCCAGAAGTGCTTTAAGTGTATATACAAACATACATTAATCACGCTTTAAAGGCAAATGTGGAAAGCGCAAGGTCTGTAAGAGTAGCCATGTAGATGGAGAAACCATTAATGTTTTTGATGCCCTGTGGTAGGAAGAAATATATTAAAAATTGATTTTTGGTTTCAGCCTTTTTCTTGGTAACATTTACAATAAAGGATAGAGCAGAAAGTAGCCTTTAAATTGATATTTCAAAGCTTTTTATGTTTGGGGTATGTTTTTCCGTATTGTTAATGGGTTTATATAGCAGAGTAAAAAGGTCAGCTTCTGAATATGATGGTTTTATTTTTCTATTAAAAAAAAAAAAGAGGAGTTTAGCATTCATGAATTATTTAAATACCCACCAAAATGTTTGGTAAGTGTTGGGAATTAGAGGCACTCCCAAGCCTCTGGAGAGGCTGAGGGAAGGCGCCGTCCTTGGTGCTCCAGGCCCTGCTGCCATCGGGCCCACGTGCCGCGTCCTGCCCTCGGCACGGCCCTGCTCCCCCAGCCCTCGTCCCCGCCAGGAGGATCCGATGACCCCCACGTTCACCCTGCTCCGCTTGGGGCAAGTGCTGGGGGCACAGCAGCTCTGCCCCACGCTCGCAGAGGGGGCTGCAGGAGGATTCCGGGGCAAGGAAACCATACGGAGCTGTTGCAGATCGGCTTTCATTAACCTAATGTCCATTCAGACCCTCAGCTTTTTACTTCTCAGAAGAAGGTACATTTTGGAATAATTTCATGAAAATAATGTTGCCAAATAGTAAGTGTTTCCTTCTATTTTTTTTTCTTCTTTTATTTTAAGCAGACGTCTTTGGGGATGTGATTCCAATTTCCTTTTAAAGACTTTTTTTAAACCTTCGATATAGCCATGTTGTTTTGAAGTGTTAGTTGCCAAACCTCCTAGAGTGTATAAAGAATGGCATTTCATGCGGCATCATTGATCATATTTTTAAGGAGCATGTTGATGGATTCATAAAGCGTTGTAACCTTCTATGCAAAAAAAAATAATAAATGGACTGTAAACTAACAGGCCTACTGCTAAAAGAATTGAAGTTATAGCAGTGAATGAAAAATAGAATAATTAGGGTATCACCGTGGTGAAGCCCTGATGTGTATGTTTACGTCCCGAGTGAAGTCATGGCACATTTTCTCCTTGGGATGGACCCGCCATCCTGGTTGCTGATGTCCAAGGAGGAGCCTGAGGTGTGGACTGCGAGAGACCATCTTGTCAGAAACGCCTCCTTCAACAAATATTTGCTAAACATGTAGTAACTCCGATGCTGCTCAGTGCACTATTGTAAAACGTTTAGTGTCTTTTTAATGCTGGTGTAGCAGCTGTAATATCTGAAAAGTGAAAGTTGACATGGTAGTAAGCAAAATAATATATAAAGTAGTTTAAAATCAGGCGTAGAGCATAAAAGGTGTCATTTAGCACTGGTTTATATTTTTCCAAAACTTAGAGTCTTGTTTCTTGATTACCTCAAAAACAGATGGATTCAGTTTAGCATATTTAATTATGAAAATAACTCATTCCTAATTGTGTTATATTTAATTAATATAAGGCAGATAGCAGGTTGAAGACATGGAACTGAAGAATTACAGTATAGGCTGTTTATGCGTGCAGGCTCGGATCGTGTCAACTCTCTCCTCGAGCTGTAGCCCACTTCGGAGCCTGCGTGCCACTTCTTTTCCTGAAGAACGAAAACCATAAGTGAAGTTCCTGACTCCTGATGTCTGGACCTCAAGGGGAATTGCCTCCCTTTGTCCATTTGCCAAATACAGGATGAGCTTTATCCCTGCGGATTCCTGTATTCCCTTGCTCCAGCCACTTACTGGCAGGCTACTTGCAGCTGTGAGGATGATTTCTGTGATGGAAGCAACTGGACAGTAGAAACAATATTTAATTCACCAGTTCATTTCTTGTTTGCTGTGCAAGAGAGCTCAGTGGTAGGGACACATATGGGGTGTCGGTGAACACTGTATTCCCATATGAAACGCCTGAAACACTCGGCCTTCCCCCTGCAGTTGTGCACTGGCCATATTTCTCATATTCTCATACTCATTTTGAATAAAAAACCAGGCTATGCGATGGTTTTAGCTAATGTAATTCAACATCAGTACATATCAAAATAGCTTCCTGGACCCTTTCTGTAGACATGTGTATCCATATGTATGTGTACATATGTATATATGGAGACAAGTACCTCTACATCTCCCTTCTCGCTCTGTGTGATGTAAAGCCCGCGTGGGCCCCATGCCGCAGCCTGCAGCAGGAATTAGCAATCCTGGATCCGCCTGTGGAGCCCTTTGGACTGCATGGAGTGAGGAGGGTTTGGTGGCTTCGAGCCTGCCCATGACCCCGCCAGTGATCGTGGGCTGACTCAGCCACGAGGGCACTTGGTACAGAGCAGCCTCTTCAGAACTGCATCTTTGCCATGGACAGAGGGCAAACCTTGATTTTTACACCCTTTCCTTTATCGTAATTGATGTTTTCATCTTACTCTTCTATTCCTCTAAGTTATGATGTTGTGTCCAAAATGACATTATGATATTCCCACAAAATGTCATGGCATAAATAAGTAATTTCTGTTGAAAGAATCCCCAAAGGGACAATTTGAACTCTTTCTGCTCTTGCTATTGAATCCCATTCAGTTAAGCTTGGAAATCCACTGTCAGTTGAATGTGGAAGAGGAAAGCTTCACAGGATCTTCTCTAAAAGGCAACTGCTAGTGGTACAAAAACATAGAAGTCAGCACTCTTCAGTAGTGTTTCCTTTGTGGGGCATACATTAAAAGAGCTGAAATCTCTGGAGATGCTTCTGATAAGCAGTGATATTAAATGCCATGGTCCTATCATGCTTCTTTAAAGGTGAACATTATTAATAGAGCACTGGGTCTTTTCATTGTGCTCTCACTGTCTTAATTCCTTGGTTTCTCTCAGTTACTTTACTTGCCCAGTTCGGTGTACTGGTATTTCTGAGCTCAAACTGGTTATATATTGATGCAGAAGTAGCTCTCCCCTTCTTTGCTTAGAAAGAAAAGAGCCCTCCCCAACAAATACTCCAAACAGAGCCAGTTTCCAGACACTCAGCACTGCAAATACAGATTTTTTTTTGTGGTTTCTCTACTTCCTCTGAATGCCTCCCTCAAGATCTCCATTTCCATTGCCTCTGCTGTGCTCCAGTCCTTTCAACCTAAGGTTTGTTAAGAGCATTTCAAGCCTTGCTTGAGTAGCCACTCTAGAGGTTAAAATCCTATCGGTGGAAATTACTGGTTCCCTGTTAAGCCTTTCCCCACGTAATCAATAATAGTTCTTGTTTTGAAACAAAACTGTGAAATAACACAGCCATTGTCCAATTTATAATAAGCCGTGGAAAATCTGTAATGAATTCACCACAGCTGAAAAACAGAGATTATTAAAAGAATGGTGTGCTTGATGGACTACCAGAGCATGCGTTAGTCATGAACACTTCAAGCTTCCATGTGTTTTTGTTCCTATTAAGTATTTTCTAAAGTCTCTGCATAAAATAACTACTTTTGGAGTTTGTATCATTTGGAGGTGGAAAGAACTTAGACTGAGATGAAAGTTCTCCAAACCTAGACTTCAAATTTGCAAGGATGCACACAGAATCACACAAGATCAACTGGATCACACGGAAGTGATGGCCAGTTTGTCAGCTATTGCTGTAACTATCCTTATTTCCCACAGTACCAAATTAAACAACAGTGATTTACGTAGCCACCTAGAGCATGCACTTTCTCTTTGCTGAGAAAGTGTGTGCTGGGAGAAGTTGTATTTACATTCAATTAAGACAAAAATGTTTCATGCCTACAGGTGGATATTTTCATCTGGGTGGAGTTTACTGAGTTATTAAAATGTATGTGAAATTTTACTCTGTAGTGAGATGCAGTTTTGTTCAACTCCAAAAAAGAGGGTGCATGAAATTTTAGTATAGAATGTTTGCTTTATCTTTAAGGAACATTAAAATGGACATCAAATAATATAGTAATGTAGTGAGTTTAAAAAAAAATCAGCAAGGAGAAGCACGCGAATTTGTGTGACAACCAATTTCATAGCAAAAACTTTGCAAGAAAAAATTATGTATGTCCAATACTGATAAGACATTGTGAATGTACATTTTCAGATGCAGTTCTCTTAGTATTCCAGCCCTCCACTACAGCAGTCTAAGAATAGTAAGCACAGTTCCAAGCGTTCTCTGTATAAAAGTGGAAAATATATAGGGCATGAAAACGAAACTTTCGTACACAGAACTGCCACTGCAAAGTTAAGGAGCTGACATTGAAAGGAATGTGCACAATTCCCCTTCCCAGGCCGTGTCTCGGGTGAGAAGCTCTGCCTCTCCGCCTGCCGTTTCCGCTTGAAGCGCAGCCCGCATCGACGGCTGCCGTTGCGGCGCGGCGAAACCTCAGCGCGCGGGCTGCTCAGCGCTGGGTGAAAGCCCACCCGCAGCCGTGGAAGACGGTCACTGACACCCACTCATGTCAACCTCAGTTATTGGGCACGATGTTTTTAAATTGGAGCAAAGAGGGTTTTTGCAGAGGGTGCTGGGGTGTATCGGGAGCGATGGGTGTCGCTGGGGCAGGCGAGGCAGGAGAGAGGGGCCCTGGACCTGCTGGGCTGCAGCTCTGCTCATGCCCAGGGCTCCTTCCAGCACGGCCAGCCTGGGAGAAGTCATGGCAAGTATCATCTCAGTGTCTGCTTGCTGTTTTCCCCCCGGAATATCAATCCAGCCTTGTTCTTGTGCAAGTTATTTCTCAAACCTTTTAAAGAATAGCCCTTTATTATGTGCGTTTGCATGCACGTGGGTGGAGTGATTTTGATAAGGGTTTCCACAAGCGTTTATTTTAGAAGTAGGCTTGGTTATGACATTCTCTTCTGACATTCCTGGAGGCTTTGTGTTTGTAATCTTCACACAGTAATAACGTTCACCACGGTAGGTAAAACGTAGCTATGATAATTACGCCGTACTAGCGTTTGATGACAGGATGTTGCTTCTTTTTGTTTCCAAATAAAATTAGGTGGATGGGAAAGCGAGGTATCCTGCTGCCAGGGAGGGAAAGAGCGGCTGGCACCACCTGGGCTATGTGACGGGCAGGAGGCCGCCCCGTGTCTGCCCCGGCTGGTGGTTTTGGGGGCTTGAGGAGCCGGCTGGGAAAGCAGCAGCGCGGGGAGTCCTGCCCGGGGAGCAGAGCAGTCCTCCCCGTGTCCGCAGAGCGCGCGGGACCGCGACCGCGGACGGCATCCCCGCTCTTCTTCCAGTGTGAAGGGAAAGATGTGGCAGAAGCTAATTACTTTTCATTTAATGTCCAGGGCTTATAGGATCACAGAAGCAGAAAGTGTTGAAATTCCGTGGATTGAAACAATCACTTTATGTCCTGCCCTTTTGCACTGAGGCCATTTAGGGATTTTAGGTACCAGTGTGTAGGTTCAGACACACACACCCTGCCTTCCCGTGCAGAAATTTCATCTCATTTTATTGAGACGCAGATAAATGTGCAAGAGGAGAATATTCTGTTTTTGAGGCCTTTCCTTAATACTATTAAATAACAGTGTAATTAAAGGCTCCAGCAATTTGCCATCTCTTTTCACATAGAATTACTTCAGATGTCTGGCATACACACTCACCCTGTTGTTCAAAGCCATTACAGTCCATACAGTCAATAATCTGCAAATTAAAAATTCAATAAGTAGACGCATTAAAAATTGCATGCTTCCAATTCAGTCCATACTCCCAATTCAGTCTGCTCAGTACTGGAAAGAGGTTTCTGAGAAGCAGGAGGTTGTGACACAGTTTCAGGATACCTCAAACCATCCTCAGCGCACGCCTAACCACATTATAGCAGCAGCAAAAGGGCTTGCTCGCAGGCTCTATTGAATCTATAGCTATTCTATAAATAGATAATGCAATAAATGGGCATAAATGGAGATTTCTGTCATAAAACCAAGTTATCCAAGTGGCTTGGCATGCTGGTGAGATTGGTGCTGAACCAAAGTCCGTGCATGAGCCTGAAGGGACGTGCTCATCTGGTTGAATTAGCAGCAGCCCAACCTACCTGCTCCTGGAATGGGCTTCCCTTCGGAGCGTGCTGCAGCCCAGCCCCTCTGGTTTTGGTCAGGAAACCGTGTGGCTGCAAAGCATCGATTCTGAGAAAGACTAAGTGGAAATTACTGAAGGAGACTGAAGTAAAGTGTAAATCTCCACAGAATCATTTCTTCTTTTGTTTTTTTCTTTTAATTCATCCTGCTATTACTGGGGGTTGGAGGGAGCAGGGTTGCAAGCTCTGGTACTTTTTTTCTTTTTTTGCTGCTGATTGTTTTACTGGTATTTTGAGACCTGGTTTCTAGTGTTTTCTGCAAAAGCCCAGAACATCAGACTTGCAAATGTTGCTTTTCAGTAAGAAGTCCCCCCACTAACAAGAAGACACTATAATTTAAATTGTTTGAAATTTTCTCAGAGCTTACAACTGGTGGGAAAAGATTCTTTCCTTTGTACCTTCCAGATGGTTGCAGTGAGCACAGTGAGTGCCGTTTCCCTTTTAAATGAAGGCTATTTCCTGACTAGGAACCAGATAACACACTCTTGGGGCTCCTTGCCTTGCTCAGATGTGGGGAGTCAATTCTATGGGCTGAGTTGCATCCATTTTAAAGGGGAATTTAAAGCCAGCAAAAAGACCCCTCCCCAAATTGCAGGGCTTTCTGCCTTTCCTGTAGCGCCCAGATGGCTGCGCCCAGCCTGCACAGCGAGGTAAAAAAAAGCCCCACAGATACCAGATGACATTAGTTTTAATCATGAATGATCAATGCAAAAAATATTTTAGACCTCTACTCACACATGATATTAAGGGCAGTTTTATCTCTAATGCTGATTGATCAGTGCAGTGTTACACAAATGCTTTAAACGTCTCTCTCATCTCTAGTGAAACATTTATAGGGTGATTCTTTTTCCTCTCCATTGTGGGAAAAGGCAGAAAGACCGGGAAGCGGGAAACTCCTTCCAGGCCGGGATTTAGCCCCAGGGCTGGTGCCACTGGACAGACAGGCACTGGTTTCCTGTGTGTCATCTACTGAGCATATGCTCAGGTGAGCAGCTCTTATTCGGGGTAGGGGAAGGCGTAGGGGGGTCTGTTGCAGCTCTAGGAGGTTTGAGCCTGAGCCAACCTGGTCTCTCAGAGGCTGAGAGGTGTCAGATGCACCAGGCCTGGACACCCTTGGGCCTGGGTTCCTCTCCCACGTGCGTTTAGCCAAGTTGAGCCTGTTTATCCTGATAATTAGAATCTAGTTTTCTATTTAATGTTTACTAATAGCACTGTGCACTTATAGGGCCTTCCATCCAAGCACTTGACAAACCTTAATGGAATAAGCCTCATAGCACCCTGGGGAGGGAAGTGAGGATCGTTTTGTTTATCTTGCTGAAATAATAAGATGATGTAATTGCACCTCCCCGTGTTTATTTATTTCTTTTCTCCCATTATCTGTCTGATAAAAACTGCTAACTAGCAAAAAATCTATTGTTTTAGAAATCCTTCTGGTAGCTTAACTATAATATAAGATTAGTAACCAATTTAGACAGGAGCATAATTAGCGTAAATGCTTCCAGTAGCTCCCTGTGATGAATGCAACTGCATTAGGGTATTTGCGTGTAGGACATCAACCTGAATAGTGAAAAGTTAATACTTTTTACTCTGTACAGAGTGCAGGAGTGTCTGTGAATGGAAAAAAAAGGCTGAACGGGGCCTTTCTGAGCTCTCCTCAGGTAATTTTTGAGCAGAGGTAGAGCCACGTGAAGGGTGGCTTGAGCGAGGCAGCAAGTGAACATATTTTTTCCTACTAAAATGTAGTCAACGTGAAGGATGAGCCACATCAGCAAGAGACTTGCCCAGGTGATGCATTTCTGGGATGCGAGTTGGGAAGTGCCAGCTTTCCTCCATTACAGACGGATGCTGGGCTTTAGTTAAAGGTTGGAAGTCCTCCTCGTACCCATTAAGCCTGTCAGCTGCCTGTAGGACTGAGCAAACAATTTCTGGAATTCAAATGAGATTTTATGTAATAATAAAAATACATATTTGCTATTTTATATTAGCCCAGTGACAGGACTTTGTTAGCCCTAATTTTAATGTAGGGCACTAATGGGAATATTTGTCAGATGCAGCTTTGTAATGTGAAAGCTAGTAGGAATTTGGAAAAAAAACATCCAGGAAGATGCCTGGGCTTGTTTTCACATTCCAGCCTGGAAAGCATCCGGATAGGGCACAGCAGCTGAAATGTGTAAGGGAAACACATTTTACTTACCCTGGCTCAGACCAGCAGTAGCAATTTGGCGAATGGGCACACCATTCAAATGCTGGGGCATTTTATAGGACCAGGTGTCCACTCGCTTGTCTGCCTCGTTCCGTGTCAAAAAAGGAGCTTCTCCCTCGTAGAGTCCATTCGGAACGACCATATGGTGTATAATCCTCCCCTTCAATCAGCGCAGGAGCATTTGCATTTACTGTCTGATCAGAGAGCGAAGGAAGACTTCTTCCTATTGAAAAGAATCCTGTTTTTCTTCTAGTACCTCGGCCGAACAGATCCTGCCAATATTGTACCATGTGGTGCAGCAGTTCTGTGTTTTGGACACAGCTCTGCAGCAGACTGGTTACGTCTCCTCATTAGAATTGCGGGGGTTACTGCACCCCCCCGCCCCTGCACATCGAGATAAAAATACCTTTAGGTTTGCATTTCAATGGAAATACCAGCTATTTTTTTAAGATATACTTGTAAATATCCACACATGAGTGAGAGTGTGGCAAGAAAACACCAGAGAGAAAGGCATGTTCTGTCTCTCCTTCTCTTTCTGGGTTTATTATAAATTACTTTATTTGCTTCGGAGGGGAAAGCCCAGCATGCCAGACTATCTATTAATTACGGGGATTGTGCTTAGGCACAATCCTGCAAGACTTAACTTTGAACCAGAAATATAGGAATATTTTCACAAGTTAGAAATACATCACCATTCTTCAAAATGCCCTTATGGAGTTCAAACTAAATCACCTTGATATTTTGATCCTTTTTTAGCAGTGTACGTGCAATAGTCATTAAAACCCTGGAACTTCAGTAGGAATTGGCTAAGGCCCTACCTGAGGTAACTTAAAGGATTTCGGTTTTACCTGCACCGGTTTTTATATTATTAAAATAAAAACTGTTAACATAGGCCGTGCTTTAAAATATCACACAGGAACATTAAAAATGCTGAGTATAATTTAGTTTGATATTTTTATGCCATCGTAAGTAATATTTATTCATTGTAAAAAAAAAAACATTTCTAGTTGTGTAAATCAGTTTTGCTTAGTATTCATTGCAGATAAGAGATGCATCGCCAAAGATTTTCAGGTGTAAAAAAATTAGCAATTCTTAATAGAAACATAAACGTTATCTAGTATTTAGAGACAGTTAAAAGTTTCAGTAGAAAAGCCTGCCTTGGATTTGCTTCTCATTCCCAATAATAGATGACGAGCACCACCTAATAAATTTAACACTTTGCAGTTGATTTATGCTGAACCTTTGTGGTCTGAACACGCTTGTTTTACAATTACAATCAAAAGGAGCGAGACCTTTCCCTAACGCACAGGAACCAGCGCCGGGACATTCCAGGGAAGGTGCTTCCAGGGAAGGTGGTTGCAGGGTTGTGGGTTTTTTTTCCCTCTCTATCTGCAGTTCCTTTAAATTCTGGTTAGTGCAGTCACAAGGGTTGACACCTAAATCTCCAAGCAGCCTACCCGCAGCTCCTCGCGCTCCCTGCCTGGCTGCCACTCGCCCGAGGAGGGGGAAACAAAAGCTGCTTGGGAAATAGTTTAGGGTTGTTATTCTGACTCCCATTGTAAACAAGCAAGAAGTCTTTTTTTTTCCTTGGGGGGGGGGGGGGGGGGGGGGGGGGGGGGGGGGGGGGGGGGGGGGGGGGGGGGGGGGGGGGGGGGGGG
>JAVCKT010019284.1:0-28328 GCA_032273925.1 Rhynchotus rufescens | reverse complement strand
AAAAACTCAGACTTTTCTATTTACTACTATTCTCCAAATCTAATCTTGAAAAAAAAATCAGAAATGAAGTCTTTATCTATTTTATAGGAATCTTGCAAAAGATAGCTAATAAGACTCCATGTGCCAGTGGGAGTTTTATCAAGCACAAAAGCAAAACAAGGAATAGGACACTTAAATCTATCCTCAATATTTATATTATCAATAAAAAAATGTTTTTGCAAGAAGATACCAAGCCGCCACACCAGCCTCCCTAAAGCGCCTCAAACGTGCCAGAAGGCAGAGCACAAAGCCTCACTTCTCAGGCCAACCTGAAAAGCATATTTTTTTTTTCTTAAGTGTTATCTGTGCACAGTCACAGTGATACTTATCGTGCCTATGATATAGCAGGCTATACATAGGTCTCTTTTTTGAGCCTAATTCAACCACTTGAATGGTTTCATAAAAGACCTGCTATAAAAGTTAGTTATATTGTGTACGTATAGAGAGGCCTTTAAGAGACTTTTTTCCCTTGCTTAAGGTCTTTTTCACATTACAACAAACAGTACTTTGGTTTTCTTGATCCTCAGGAGGCTCCACAACTTTTACAAATTCTAGGTTCACGTGGATTTCAACTCCTAGCATTAGTGCAACTTTGAAGAGGATAAGTTGAAGCTGTCGAATACCTGTGGATAGTAACAAAGAAACATATTTAATATACCAGCAAGCACAGTTGTTACCAGCTGATACCCAGTGTTAAAGACAAGTAGTGTTATTTGCTGTATGGTGAGGAATGAAAATCTAGCATCCAACACGTTATGTGCAGGATTCTACTGTGCATAATCTCCTAGGGGATAAAATTTACTCCAGCAATATTCTTAGAAAATACTTTTGGAGCTTTCTTTTTTAACAATATTTAAATGAACTGCATGCCCTACATCTTGGCCACTTAGGACAGAGAATTCTTCCAGGGTGTGAAAATTATTTCCTTGTATATTACAAAGCTTTTACATATTTTCTCATTAAAAGGATGACTTTTTTTAAAAAAAGTCCAAATTTAATAAAAAAAGGTAAGAAAAAGCATGTTCCTAAACACCACTTGCTGCTCTGTAAGACTATGTGGCAATTGTCCAAACGCTATTTGGCTTCAATAAGGGAGAACTTCCTGTGAAAGCCAAGCAGTCTCCATTAATCTCCTGATGACTACGCTCCTGTTGACGGAGCCGTGTCCGTGCCCCCCACGTACTTACTGATGTGATCAATAGATCCCGCACAGAACTTCCCATAGAACTTCTTTGCTCCCAGCCCCCGGAGGTCATGGATGGTAAAGGGCCAGAGATGCAGCACGTTGTTCCGGGAGAAGGTGTCCCGCTTCTCCACCACCACCACTTTGGCTCCGAGCAGGGCAAGCTCTATGGCAGTCCGCAAACCACACGGGCCACCACCTATAATTAAACACTACCAGAGAAAAGGGATTTTTACATAGAGCTCAGAAGTGATTCCCACACACTTCTATCAATATAACCTGATACACCACTGGGCTTGTGCTACTGACAGGTTAACTATTACAAATCAATCCATGTATCCACAGACATTTGAATTTTATTTGCTGCCCGTGTTCTGTAACAGGACAACCTATGTTGCACACAAACATAAATGTATCTGCCAAAAACAAGATGTAAAAAGAGAAATAGCAAGCTACCAGGCACTTTTTTAGTCTCTCCACCTGGATGGTTCCAGTTTGGCCTTTCAAAACTGCTTAAATAGGGTTACAACAAGCACAACAGGAAGGGGAAATGAAATAAGTGACTTTTTTTTTTTTGAAAGAGGAAACTGGGGCACATTTGCCAGGCTTGTTAGACAAATCAATGATAAGCTATTACTCTTATATTACTATTTACTCTTTTCTTTAAACTAGGGCATATCCTGAATATAAGAGCATAGACCATTGACTGGTGTAACGCTATAAGTTTTCACAGGCTAAAAAGCAAAGAAAAGAGGAGTTTTATCAAACTCAATCACAAAACTGCAAACTGTTTTCAACTTAATAGCGTAAAGAGCTCAAAACAGTGACATAGTCACTGAAAGAAAAGGTCCTGTGATGTGATGCCGTTTTAAACGTTTTCTTGACTAAAGATATTAAATAATTTAAAGCTAACTCGTCCCTTTAGCCCTGTCCTCCACTTTTCCTCATAAAAGGAGATAATTCATAGAGAAATGCTCCTCCCTGCATGCTCAATACCAGGAAAACACGGGCAGAAAGCAGGCTGTGGATGCTGCCCTGGCTGCAGAGCAGGATTACTGGCAGGGCCCGGGTCAGCTCTTTTCTGCACATACTTGTTATGATTAACATGGGAACTGTGTGTTCGGACAAGGAAGGGGCTGTCTCCACAGCTACACAGCTTTCTACCCAGTAGTGTTTAGCAAGTGGTTAGAAACCTTTTACAAATAAAGGCCATACATGGCCTTTTCCCCCCGCCTCTTGTGCTAACAAACTCAAAGTGTATTACATATAAATAAAGGCAACATTTTTTAAAAAAGCAGTCTTTTGAGATTTAGTCATAGGGGATCTTGCCAAGTAATAAAACCCACCCAGAGAGCATTGCAGAGCACCAGGAGGGACTTGCAACACATCAAGCTAACATTTAAGGAGGATTCAGTCCTCCCTCAGCTCCTCTCACCATTGAGGAATTATCTTCCCAATTGCCTAGAGACCCAGTGAAAAACGGCTGTATATTTGCTATCATCCATGGTTACCTTCCATAAACATATTTATCTACGTCTGGGAACCGTTTGTTCTTTGATTTATTGAAGACACTTCCCACCGATGCAGAGCTTGCTCTTGGCACGTCCTCATCCCGTTTGAGGCTGCTGGGGTCAAAGCTGGCACGGCGCGGTTGCAGAAGCGATTCTGCCCGCGCCTCGGTTCCTACCTTTGTTAAGGAGGGACGGAGAGGGCACTCCTGGCACCCGCTGCCCTCCCTCCCCAGCTCTGCATGCGCTGGAGCACCGAGAGACTCTCCCTGGCGTTCTAGGAAGAGCCCAAATAACTCCCTATGTCACCTCTCGTTACCCAACACGTTTGGCTCCCCGGGGACTGCCTTTGGATTCGTTTCCTGCAGTGCAGCACAGGGCAGCACAGGGCAGGCGCGAGCCCGGCAGCGCCGGTGCCGCCAGGCTCGCGAGCGGCGCCACGCAAATCCCGGCGGTTCCCGACAGCCCCCTCGCCATTCACAGCTCCGCCGCCTCAACGGTGCCAAACTGCCGCCCAAAAAGGCAAAGGCTAGCTAGGCTTTGCAGGGTTCACGAGCTAATCAAAGCAGCAGCTGCTGAGCTGGGCTGAAGAGGAGCTCCTGCACCGTCCCTGTCCGAGCAGGAGTCCGAGGGAAGGGGCTGCTTTGGGCAAGGAAGCCCGGAGAAGCGTCACCGCAGCATCCAGTGTCACACACAGCAGAGGGGACACGGCAGGCAGCCACGGCCACAGATGGAGCAGGGGCACTCGTCATCCTGCCAGCCCCACGGTGCCCTTTGCAGCCTGCAAGCACCCGTGTCCCACTCGGGGAAAGCCCCACACCGCACGTGTTTGCAGAGCACAGACACCAGCATGACCTACGCGGTCACAACAGCCTCGCTTGTTCAATAACTAGAGGGAGGAATCTCCTCATTCCCCCTGATAAAAGCAGGGCTCTCGGCATTTCCATGCTCTATGGAATCCACCATTCCAGGGGGAACCCGCCAGACTGCACTGCCCAGCACAGCCCCGGGGTGCCTCAGTGCCCAGACCTGAACTCCCTCGCTCTTCTCTTGTCCCCGGTGCCCAGTCACCAAGTGAATCCTGGAAAGCAAAACACTGTTCAGTGAGGACTTGCTCCCAACAATGTTCTGGAAAAGATAGTCAATGCCACAAAGTCAAGATTTCCTCATTTCCACCTTTCAGTTGTTTCAGAGGTGGAAAGAAGAGTTGAACCTTAGGCCCTGGCACAGCAGGAGCTGACAGGACACGGACACCGCTCCGGAGGACACCGCACCGTGCCTGCTCTGCTGGGGAACTGCACGCCCTCCAGCTCGAGCCACCCAGCAACCTCCCTTTACCTTACATGCCACTGCCTGCAAGGCCCCACTGGGCAGCCTAAGCCTACGGGAGGGGTTTGCCCACTGCAGACGGGTGCAGAGGATGTCCCCGCGTGGCCGCCCCGCTCCCGCGGCGGGGAGCTCTGCCGACCCAGGCCAGGTGCCTTCCCACGGCAAAGGCGCCGCCTCCGTTTGCTCGGGCACCCTCCTATAGGCAAATGCAACATCAGGGATTTGGGGCTTGCCATGGCAGAGGCCACCAAGTGCGACACCAAAGGCAGCAGAGACCCACCGAGGATGAAGGCGAGTAACTCCATGGGGTCACGTCCTCCGTGGATCTGGACAAGCGCTTATTTCTGATAGAGCTCCATGTGATGCAATGCGAGATAGCCACAAAATGTGATGAAACACCACATTTTGTGGATCAGTAGTGGCTGTCGCCTGGAAGGGCTCCAAAGAGAAACAGCTGCATAAGCAGCCAGCTCACAGAAGCTGCCTTTCCCTTCAACCCCGTCCCTTCCTCCGGCTCCTGGCAGACACAAGGCTGCTCTGCAGGACGTTCACGACCTACCCACGTGCAGCTTATCTGACATCGGCAATCTCTGATTTTACCACAGAGATTGTGACACTCACTGCTTATAAAAGGGCAGTCAAACGGGCCCTGAATCCACTGACAGCCAATACGGTTCTCAACACTTAAAGCAGTAAGGTTCAAGCCACTGAAAAGCAGAATCCTATGTGAAGCTTTAGACAGTGTTAATATTAAGAGATGAAGCTTTACCAGGAGGAGTCAGACTTAGTGTAGCCACCACCTAACCACCTCCTGCCCAAAGCAACTGCATCAGTAACAGGCAAGAAGGTGGAAAATGCTGTTTTTTTCCCCCCTAAGACTGCAAAGGTGCAGGGGGCTGCCGAACCTCAGCTCCAGCTGCACCCACAGTTGCTACACCTGTGGCTGGATGCAGCACAGCAATCCCAGGCCACAGGAGCCATCTGCACCAACTTACTGCTACACCTAGACAAAATTCCAGACATGATATTAGTGTTTATTGCATCCATTCAGCTCTTTACCAGGCTTTCCTTTCTTCTTTTCTTCCAGAAGATAAGTTTCTGCACAGTTTATTTAACCACTTGCCTCCATTCTTCCTGGGAGAATCCAGGCACATTTGTCCATCAAGCCCATCAGTATCTCAGATACACTTACTAATATTGGGTTTGTGCAAACAGAAATCTGCTAAGTCTGAAATGAAAGTAGTGGCCATAAAAGACATCCAAAGCTCACAGTCTGCTGTGCAACACACACGTGGACGGCTGCACACGTTCAGTTTACTATGCTGAGTTTCCTCATTAATGCACCAAAGCGTCAAAAATCATTCGGGGCTTTTCTGAAGAACTCCTCTTAGGAGGCCTTGGTCATATTTAAGAATGCCGACTCAGTCCTAGAGGTTTTATATCAATTTGCAAGAATAAGCAGTGTCAGACATGATATAGAACTGTATCCCTGGGAACTTTCAGTCCCTCTTGCACCACACTAAAAGCAATCTGAGGGCAACCTGCACATCCTCTGACAAGGAACATGATGCTAACTTAAAAAACCTGATGATTAATAAGATTTCAGTCAAGTGCTTTAATCCAGATTTTTCTTCCAATAAGCATCTAAAAGTAAACTTTCGACATAGTTTGCAATTAAAAGCACATATTTATGGTTTCCTTACCTGTCCTTCATTACAATCAAAAAAGGAGGAGGAGAGAAAGTAGCTTTCCCTTTCTTTTTTTCGAGCTAGATGCTCAAACAAAGAAAACACTAACAAGATAAACCACCTAGAAAAACCTGTTGCCCGCCTCCCCTTGCTCTGGCTGCGGTTCACAATGCTGGAGCACTCAGCCCGTGTTCACAGCTTGTGTGTGCGGCACGAGGGGCTTCAACGCAGCCAGCACCGAGTGCCTGGTGGCAGCAGGGGAGCCGCTACGCAGGTCGGCTCCTGCCGCGGGGCCGGCGGGGGTCCGGGCCCGGGCACGGGCTGGGAGGAAGGGGCAGCTCGATGCTCGTGGCGCCCACAGCACGCGGACAAGCCGGGCACCAACACGGCTTGGCTACACGCGCTTGCAAGCCGGCAGCGCCCGAGCACGAACAGCGCTGCTGTCCCGGCCTGCCCTGCTTCGGAGGAGATAAAAATGCCAGGCTGTGGGTATAACAGTTGCAAAGAGCCATAAACCAGCTAATCTTCAACCTCGAAACTGTCTCTTCAATATGAGCTTTGAGTGAAGTTATTTATTTTGAGTGAAGTTATTCTGACAGTTCACAGCATATTTGAAAACCTGTTTTATATCAGGCAAATTATTAATCAACAACTAATTCAGATTTGTTTTTTTTATGAGCCAGGAGTGGGTAAATGAGCTCATACAGAACTAGCCATCACGTCTGAATCATAAGCCAGATTTGGCTTTTTTTTTTTTTTTTTTAAGGCCTGAGTCATTTAATCCTGTCATTTCTAAATTCCCTAAGCAGAATGACTATACAGCAGCAGATGGCTACCACAGCTGGGCCAAAGGCCGTTCTGGTGGCCCAGAAAGTCGGCCTGAATGCAACAGACAAAAACCAGATTCTGGAGCCTCTAGGTCTCATTGCTAAAACCTTTCAATCTTAGGACAGAGAAGGCGCACAGCTGTCCTCCGTACCCAGCGGGAAGACTTCAAGATATAAAGGTGTAATAAGCAAGCAGGCAGCTGCACACGCGGAGGCGGAGGCAGGAGCTGCAGAGGCAGCCGGAAGGGCCCGGGCAGCTCGGCAGGAGTTTCCCAACACACCTGACCGAGCAGCAAGGCCGGCACGCAGGAAGGGCAGTGGTTGCAGCTGCACTCGGTGAGGCCGGCACGGCGCCCGCCAGCAGCCCTGCCCCGGCTCCTGCCTCGGAAACACAAATCAAACCGACACGGAGGGAAAGACAGCAGGGAAGAACCTCTGCCTCCAGCGGCGGACGTGCCGCCGCGTAGCCCGCCCTCGGCTCGGCAGGCACGGGCGCTGCCGCCCCTTGCCCCGGGCTCCGGCTGCCCCGGGCTGGCAGTCAACGCTCCTCCAAAGCGCAACCCAACCCCATTTCCCCAGACTGCTGATTGCAACACGGGCTCTGGGGCAGCCAAGCTGGAACCGCAGCTCCCGCTGCCTGGCACAGCAGCTCCCAGCCACCTCTGCAGGCAGGGGAAGCGGCACACGGATGGGAAGCTCTGCCAATGGGAAGCTCTGCTCCTCCAACAGCTGGAATCACTCGGGGCTCGTCCTTCCCTCCGCCACCTCCCTGACCCCTCCAGGTGCCCAACGGGTCTCCCAGATGGGGCAGATGGAGCGCGACATGCAGGCACCTGCCAGAGGAACAGCACAACACCGGGGGAGTTACTGAGCACAGTGGTACATGGGGGGCTCCAAGGTTAGTCCCTGAAACGCAGCTTGCACCCAACCCACACTCTGGGCACGAGGCAAAGCTTTAGAGAAATAGAAACCCGTAATGGTGTCAGGCTGCGGCATCGATTCTCATCGATAACACTTTGCAACAGAGTTGGGTTTAAAGGCCAGTATCTAATGGATATGGCAAGCACAGGCTAGGCTATTTTGGCCAAAAATGGTACATAAATGGACAAACCTGACAGGATTTCTGACATTTTATCCATAGCTGATACACAAAGTAATGCCACTAACACATAATTAACCCAATTTCAAGGTATTAAGGGGGAATATGTACTTGGAGTCTCGATCGCAGATCCCAGCTAGCAAGTATTTGTTCTCAACGCAACTTCAGCAACGGTAGAAGGAAAATACAAACAGAAACTCTGCTGTTTGCTTAAGGCAATCAGTTTCGATGGACATATTGTCTGTGTGCATTTCTTGCACAGCACCCTTCACATGGGGCATTTCACATCCCATCAAAGGTGTATCAAAGGAGAAGTTATGTGAATAGAGGGCTTTGGATAAAAACACCCACTTCCCCAAACAGAAAAGCATGTGGAAAAAAAGCAGGGAGAACGGCCGCAGCTCCTGAGCCAGGAGGGGATGGGGTTGATTGCAGCCTTTCCCTCTCCTCCAGGGCACCGCAGCCCCACACAGGGGCAAGGTCCACGTGGGGGGCTGAGGGGCTGCAAGGCGCCTCGGGGAGCCCTCGAGCAGAGCAGGGCAGCGCGGGACAGGCCCTGCAGAGCTGCCAGGCCCTGCAGAGCTGTCGAGCACGTGGGACTGGCCACGGCTCTGCTGACACGCGGATGCGAAGCTACTGGGATCTCGCAAGCCAAAAATCCTGAAATTCCCCAAGGCCTGGGGGAAAAAAGGAAAGGGGAAAAAAAATTAGGTTGTCTGATTATGTTATTTTGGCTGCGGTTCATTGTTTCTTCTCACCGATAAAGCTGAAAAAATCATGTGTTTGTGGAAATGTCTGCAGGATAATAAAAATAAAGTGATTTCATTACCAAATCGCGTGCCAAACATTTGCCGCTGCTGACGTAATTTGGCCCAATCTGAGAGTTTAAAACACCACTCAGAGTCAAATACTTTGTCTCGTTCTCAAAGAGCCCTGTCTGCTGTGTGTCCTGTCATCACCCTGCTCTGTCCTCCACCCTCTTGCGGAAAAAAATGGGAAAGGGAGCAAATCCCTATCCCCTGGTTAGCTGCTGTTGTACTCCATGGGTACAGGCCACTTCTTGCTTTTTCTCCCTCCTCTTACCTCAAAGTAAATTTTTGCTAAGTTTCAAAGACATTAGGCCTGTGCCATCTGCTAATTTTAAATAACTCTGCAGAAGCTATTAAAGTTCTTATAATAAATTTTACAATGTAGAATCAATGCAAGTGCCCTTCCCTGACAGAGAAAAGCCAAGAAGTGCAGGAGAGGGCAACGCGGGGAAGCCAGCGCATCTCACCAAATATGACACACCTACATTTGTGTACATTCATGTGACATTCACATATACATGCAGGCCTATACGCAGCAACCAACATTTCCCGTGGCAGCTTTATTGCCTTGCTCCATGCTGACAGTGTCCAGGCCAGCCTGAAAGACGACAGCTCAATCTGAAGGGTCCCAGCATCTGAGAGCAGTGCCTGACCCAGGGCCCCGCTCACAGCACCCTAGTACTCCCTGTGTTCAAAAACATGAAGAAACACTCAAATTGCTCATTTCTTGAATGACAGATGTCAAAGCTTTAATCCTCCCTGCCTGCCAAGCTATCTGTCATAGTATGAACACCTAAGTGATCATTACAGGCTCCAAGCACATGAGTCACCACTGACTAGTTCGAGATGAAGATGAGAGAGAAGCTTTGCTGGGAGAATAAATCTGTGCTCTTGCCAGACATATTTGGAAAAACCATAAAAATGACTTCCAGAGTTTTGGCTACTTGAAATAGGCTTCTGTTTTTCTGTAGTACAGGTGAATTGAGCAAATAATAGCTCCAGAAAAAGCAATTTAAAACACTACTCTAATTTCACAAGTTATGAAAAAAGGGGAGCTGAATTTGATACAGTTTACATACAGATGGGCTCTTCCAGTTTCAAGCCTTTCTGCCTGAAACTTTGTGCATGTCTTTAAGTAGAGTTTTATTTTTACTTTAGTTCTTCCTATCAAAAAATTAGGAGGAAACAATGTCTGTTTACTCCGTAAGACCACTCAGAAACAGCTGTGGGTTTGAACTTCTTAAAAATTTTTGAAGTGCTTTTATTCATCCAGCTTAAAATCTTATCATTGCAGAAACTTTGGAAGCCGTATTTGGCAGCGCTCGGCAGGAGCAGCAAAGACACAGGATTACTGTTACTTAGCTGGAGTGCAGCGTTTTACATGTATAAAACTTCCCTGTATAATACTGCTCTAATGAGAGTAACTTTTAAGTGCAGCTGAAGAGTTTATAAGTACAAAAATCAACAAGTACAGCATTTGGCTCTTAAATCTTGTTGAGGAAAAAAAGAAAGAAAAAAGACTAGTTATGGGGTTGGATTCTGGGTTAGACATGGCAACAGATTCTGGGTTTGTGAAAAGACCAAGAGGAGCTGCGATGCATTTTTCCCCAATCTTTGCAAGAGAGAAAATGCAATCATAGCAAGGGGCTGGACAAACTGCAAAGCAGCATCAGGAAAGACCTGCAAGCTGCTGAATGGATCACAGGCCTCTTGACCACAGCCCCAGAGGAAGCCCTGAGTCTTCCCTCCTGCTCCCTGCAATGCCTATTAGCAAGCTCAGCTCTGCTTACAGGGCTGCAATTGCAGAAAGCTGCTTATCTCACACTGTGAGCCTGCTTTATGGGCTCCTGGTTTTACTCCAGCCCATCCTTTTCCCTCAGAGAAACTCTGGCGCACGGGAATTTGGACCTGGGGCTCTATGCAGGGGGAATAATGTGGAATCTCTCTCATGATTTGTTCATTAGCAGACACTGGCACTTTTGAAAAGTCTCAGTCCAACACCGAAATAGAGATGAAAGACTTTCAACACTGCCCTTCTGCTGAGCCCATAAAATAATGCTTTAATGATAGTTTTAATTAAAAAGTCCTCATGGTTTGAAGCTTAAGTACTCTACTGGGTGCCCTTCCTCTCTGTCCTACTTCCATATATTCACCTTCTTAAAACCCAGCCTTCTTGGGGCAACTTTTAGCTGCAATTTGGCCACAAATAAGGGAGCTGCTCTGAGTAAAAGTCATTAAAACAAACAAGCACAGAACAGAGAGAGAAGCAAGGGAAGTATTTTGTGAAGTTTTAACAGCAAGATTTATACCAGCATTCAGCAGCTCTCAGTACAAATCTATGGCACTGCTTGAGCTGCTGCGGGCAGCAGTGGTTCCTGTCGCAGCCACGCTGGCCACCTCCTTCAGGAGCAACCACGCTGCAATTACAGAAGCTGAGCTCGTGAAAAAGCAATTTAGGGAAGCATTTAAATCCTTAAACAGCAAAGGAATTTCTTCTGCTGCTGTTTAGCAACTAGAGGCAAGGCTAAGTAACAGAGACAGATGCCCAAGTGTCCAACCAGCACTTCCCTTCCCAGGCAGCAGCTTAGGAACTGCAGCTGGAGCCCGTTTGCCACCCCTGCTCCCAGGGAGTGCACCGAGCAGCCTGCTGGATGCAGCACGACCCGGGCGCTGCACAACTCCCTTCAATAAAGCAAACACTTCTTGGGAGCCTCGAAGGAAAGGATTTGCATCTAGTGTCTCAAGAGGTAGCAAAATTTTGGCCATTATTAGCAATTGATTGATTTTGGTACCCATTTGACTTGTGTTTCCACAAAATCTGCAGCAACAAAAATATCACAAAATCTGTCAAGACAGGTTGATATCAGACACAGTTTCAAAAAAAATAAGAGGCTTACAAGTATGGACATATTGCATGCAATACTAGAAATATTAATTCTGCAGAAAAACAAGTTCAAAAGGTTCTGAGCTATCAAATCCCAAACTGAACTTTTGCACTCACCTTAGTGTTCATACAAGATTTTCCACGTTTATACTCTTTGTGACTTGCTCTTTTATCAAGCTTGTTCCACAAAGCTTTGGCCTTCCATGTCGTCACTCTTGATTTCAGTTTTGTGTAAAAGTTTCTATTGTCCAAAGGATCTAATTCAAGTTGGCGAGTGAGAATATTGAAGGCCTGAATGGTACCTTTGCATGTTGATGCTTGTACAAAGTTCTCAAACGTCTGGCCAGCTTGGCTGTATTTTTCATCGTCGTTTTCCCCCATGTTCCAAGAGAAGTGTGCAAGGAGGATTAAGCTGGAGCTCTTGCGCTGCAGTACGGGTGACCAGCACTACTAAGCACTTCCAGGCATGTTACTCCTAGAAAAGGCAAAAATACAGGTCACGTTAAAGCATGTTCTGCCCAACAAAATTAAACCCACAAACTGCAAATATTGCCAATACAAGCACGAAAACACAACACAGCAAGGTAGAAGATGGAGTTAACAATGGTATTCACCACACATGCACTTAAAAATCAATACAACATACCCACATTGCCACGACATGCACCTCACAAAGGCTGCTTGGAAAACCCTGTGCACTCAATTCCACTGTTTCAAGAATCACCAGCTTCCCACAGAACATGTAAATTTCCTTAGCTCTTGCTCAGTGACAGCTGCTAGGTAATAGATTTAAGAATTTAAGACCAAAAAGAAAAGTCCAACGCTTTTCCTAACCAGAACTGAAGTCACAGTAAGTACGTCTCCAGTAATGCTTTGGTCTCAATGATCCTTAGAAACAAGCAGCCAAAAGTCAACACTATTTTAGGGTAATTTCTCCTGTTACACAAGCTAGGAGAAGGGTTTAGCCAGAGCAATTTAGAATTGGCCAGAGTAGCCAGGCCTTTTGCCATGAGCAAACACAGAAAACAGGATAAGCAGGAACATTATCGCAAGCTCCTCCAGACCTGAAATAACAGAAAACAAGCAACCACAGAGAGCTCCCCTTTTCCAAAGCTCTTGTCAAAACAGAAAAGGGGTAGGTGCTCTGGTTCGTGGAAAGGAATTTTATCTCCGCACGCTAAATGCTCAAGTTCTGTTTGGAGCCTTACCTTGTCAGGCACTGCAGACACAGCGTAGTGAGGTTTGGCCACTAAGCTCCACTGTCTTCTCTTAGTAATACAATCACTGTCGATTTGTGTCTGATATTCCAGATAGATACCCAATGTTTAGCGAGTGCAAAGCTATTCCAAACTAACATCAGTTTGCAAGAACTGAAATAGTTTCATTGGGGCACTCCCTTATTCTGCTTTACCCTTGTTCTTTAATGAGGAGTGTCTGAAAGAGTCAGCCAAGGTCCAAAGAAAATATCCAAGCCGCTTTTACATTTTTTTCCAAGAGAATTATTACAGGTTATGTAGAAACTTGCCCTCAGAAAGGGACTATCTGGACTCAAGTCCAGAGATTTAAGTCATATATTCATCTTCTTGCTATTAAAGAATTAGCTACCAGTCCAAGCAATCAAGAACTAAATCAATGCTTGCCTAACCTCCCACATAATTAGTTATTTTACTTGGAATGTCATCTGTTGGCTGATAGTTTTAGAATAAATAGTTTGAAGAGCCTTTGAGGGTATATTTTTTAATTTAACACTGCTCACTAACTATTCATTCCCTGCTTGCACTTCCTTCAAAGAAAAGGGAAAATATAACCAGTATATTTAAGTAGAGATCTACCATGTCTATCTCACAATCCTCTAATACAGAAAAATATTATGCAACGTATTAAAAAAGATCCTGAGGGAAGAAATAAGGAAGCATTTGGAAGAGTTGCATTCCCTGGCTACACTCAAAATAAATAACCTTTGTGTGCACATCGTCATTCTGTTGTTGGTTTGTGGGCAAACTAAATTGGCAGCGCTTAAGAGTCTGTACATTTGCTTAGACCCAATGTCATGATTAAATATGTTGTGCCAAGAATAAGTCAGGAAATTTTTGTTTTCCCCTCTGAATTCTTCATTTTTAGTACGCTCCGTGCCCTTTGCTGAAGGGCAGTGAAGTAAAAACAGAACCATGCTGTATGCCCTGACTTACCACAGGTCTGATTTTTCAAGCAACCAAGTGCCCTGAGCTCCCACCGACTCCACAGGCGCCACCGATCCCTGGCCCCTTCCCAGCTGGAAGGGCTCACGGAGCCCCCAGCGCCGGCAAGGGGCTCCCCAGAACGCAGCAATGCGTGGCTGCTTCTGGGCTGTCCCCAAATCCAACGAGGGATTCGGAAGGTCCCAGAGGAGCAGGAAAGGGAGGGGACTGCCAGGCAGGCAGATCACTTGCGATCAAGCCCAAATGTATGTCTGCATTTCAGGTTTATAAGCAAGCTCTTTCGTAAGGAGCAGCCAACTAAAGATAGAGAGGGCACCATGTAAGGTGCCACAGCGTGGCTTGAACACTACAATCTACAGGCACTCCAGAAGCAAAGGCCAATTAAAAGAAAAGAGTTATAAACACTTATGTCATCATACGACTGCAGTACCTGCCCATGAGATTTTTAACAGAACAGCCAATTTTTTTTTTTGTTATATTTTTTTTTGCCTCAGAGTAATGCTGACCAGCTTCCTGCTGAGTGAGGAGGTGTCAGTGAAATATCCCACTTTGGACACTGCAGCAAAGCGAAAGGCAGCGAGATTAGATTGTCCGCGGCCCCGTCGCCTCGTATCCCTATTACCTCACCACAACAAAAGATTCCGAATGACTTAATGGCTCTAAAACAATCCCCGCCACTGTTTTCATTAGCAGACCACAAGGCCGTTATCATGTTCATATAACACAAATATCTCTAAAGTCAACTCTGGCATAACTGATAATAGAGCCTGATCACAAGCCCCTAAACGCAATTTTTTTTGTGTGCAGACAGGAGATAACTTTACAGCCTCAGCAGTTTCCAGGCAGCAGGGAAGGGAGGAGAAGAGCAGGGAGAGCAGAGCCACATCTGAACTCCCCAAGGAGGGGAAAACTGCATGTGCCAGGCTGGTCACCACGAGGAGAAAGGAGGAAAGATGGTCTGCACAGACCATGCCTTGAGCACTACCCGTTAACCACTTCTAACTTCCACTAGTTAGATCACTCTGGAGGAAAATCCTTCCATGAAAAGCTCTTACTAGAGACGTTTTTGAGAACAGGGACCCAAATGTCTCTACCAAGAGTTGCAGCTTAAATTGATGCATCAAACTGGTTCACTTCAGCTAACGTGGAGCTTTTTAGCATGATAAAGCAAGCGACAACATTGAAGTATGGGAGTCACTAAATGAGAATAAGTAACTTTTGACAAGAGCAGCATGTCAAGTGCTCATTGACAGTGTTTTGGAGTAGCATGCTTGAAAGTTCAAAAAAGCTTTTTCTTTTGGTTTAGTTTTCCCATTGGGCTGAAGAAAAGCTATTAGTTTCAGGTCAAACTTACAGCACTTTTAAGTCCTCCCCCTTAGTGCTCCATTTCTAATATTTGAGAACAGTCCTCAAAGAGATTGGAAAAGAATCAAATTCCTTGCATTTCAACACTACTGACCCTGATGCCATTTTCAACATCGCCCTCATTCTGCCATGTTTCCTGAGAGCAGTTTCACCTATTAAGGCTTTAGTCAGGCACACTAGATACAAACTATTAACTGCTTCTATTAACTGCTTGCTTAAGGTTAACCACAAAAAGAAACAGAAGGATGAACCGTGCAGCACCTGCAGCGATCGCTTACTTCAAACTTCCCTCCTCTCTAAAAACTACAGTATTTCTGCTGCCTCCTTTCTACCAGATGTCCTGCTGCTGCAAGTGAAACTGGCTGCACTGCAGGGCTTTCCAGGCTTTTCAACTTCATTTCTACTCACATTAGACACTTTGTTTTCATGAGGACCATTTTAGATATAAATATTTCTATCTGGAAGAAACATAGCTTTTGGGTGGTTTGGTTTCTTTGCATGTTTTCCTAGAACTGACATAATAAGAGGGAAGAAATTAATGGGATTCTGGTACGAACTAGAGCTCTTCCTTGCTTTGCTTATAAAGCCAGTTCAAACACAAAAATAGATCTGCTTAAAATACTTGTTTTCAATTGGTGAGAAGGAAAACGCATTTCTCAAGATGCACAGTCCTGAGAAGCATGAATGAAAGAGACTGCTTCTGAACAAAGCCTTCCAAACAGCAGACAGTCTCTTCCTGAACACCTAGATGAGTTGTTGTTTTGTTTTTAAATAGAAAGCTGACTTCCACAGAGCTCCCGCAAAATAACCTCTGAGGCCAAGCACAGAACTCAGACCAGCTCCCGCCGAGGCGCTCGCTGCCCCGGGACTGCAAGGTCAGCGGCCACGTCGCTATCAGCCTGTTTTGCCCAGGCTGGACAAAACTCTCCAAACACGGGCCGGCCTTCCAACAAGCGCTGCTGGGAGGATTTAACCTGCCCCATCTGGGGCCGTTCCTCAACAAAGCGCACGCAGCAAGGACGCTTAGTCAGATACATGCACAGCAGGCACCAAATAAAGTCAGCCACCTATGGGAATTCACTTTACAGACTGATCCAGGCTCCCTGCACTGCACTGTTGATGACTATGCAAGGGATGGGCAGATCAAAAAGCAAAAGCACCTACCAGGGGAGACCATTCCTTCCAGGAACTGTTCATGGATTCAGGCACCTGCAATAAATCTGAACGCTTGTATTGGTTCATGTATAAATACCTGAGGGGAGAATGTGAAGAGGGTGGGGCCAAACTCTTCTCAGTGGTGGCCAGTGACAAGACAAGGGGCAATGGGTCTAAGTTGCAACACAGGCAGTTTCATTTGCACGTGGGGAAGAACTTCACTGTGAGGGTGACAGAGCCCTGGAACAGGCTGCCCAGGGAGGCTGTGGAGTCTCCTTCTCTGGTGGTCCTCAAAATAAGCCTGGATGCCACCCTGTGCCCCGTGCTCTGGGTGTCCTAGCTGGAGGGGAGGGGTGGACTAGATGAGCTCCACAGGTCCCCTCCAACCTCAACCATTCTGCACTTCTGTGGCTCACGCACACTCATTTCCATACGTGCCAGCCTTCTCTGGGAAGCACAGCAAGGGCACAAGGATTTAAGAAGCACAGACAACATAATTAAGATGAACATAGTTTTCACAGAATTTAGAATTTAATTGACCAACTTGCTAGAGAGCTGGGAGCCGCACCCTGCCTCATGAGTCTTCCAGATAGGCAATTAAATGAAAAAAAGTAGCATCCAGCCTCAGAAAAGGAAAGCTTGCAGTGAGAGTATTTTGAAATTAGTTTTTCCAACAGAGGTGTTAAAAGCTCTATAATAAAGTCACAAATTTTCTATAGTGCCTTCATCTTCAAAGATAATTTTAGATGATTAAGCCACACTCATTAAGGGTTAATGTCACACATAAATAGAGTATTAAAACCTGTTTAGACTGGTTGTAAGAAAGGGTATTTTTCAATTTCTGCTCTAGAAGAACTGAAACAACATAAACAACATTAGAAAGTTGATCTGATGTTCTGGGTTGGGACTCTAACAGCAAAGGGAAAAAAGAAAAAACAAAAGGAATTTAACATGAGCCAGCAAGCCAGAGTGCCTCTTAAGAAAAGGTGCCTGCTATTCAAGTTAAATTATGTTAGTACATGATGAAATTATCAAAGTACTGTACAAAAGTACTTCAGGCTCTGTGAAAATCCTGCCCATCTTTGCCTTCAGTGCCACAGAATCAAGTTCACAGAGCAAAATAGTTACAGCATAGTGACTACAAGGAGGCCGTGATTTGTTTTTCCATCACCCCAGAAGAGCTTATGCACAAAGCAGGAATAAGGGTTAGGCAGCAATGTGGAAACAAACACTATTTTGTTGGTTCTCCCTCGAGCACCGGGCAAACCACAGGGATGAGCCCCCAAGCTCTGCAGTGAGAGCCCCAAGAACCAGGGACACCCACGTGAGACGCAGCTTGAACTTAAACATCAAACTCCATGTGAGGAAACCTTTATGCTCTTAACAGAATAAAAAGTACAGAGTTTGCTTTATCTTATTTTGTTTTCTTTGTCCTTGCAAGCAGAACTCAATTACCAGAAGAGATTAGAAAAGATAGCGCTTTTGAAAGCAGAGACATTTTTGAAAGAATATGAAGATTTCTACCTTCTTTTAATCTTGACTTCCCCAAGACTAAAGAAAAACAAAGTACAAATAAAAAAAATTCAAACTAAAATTCCAATAGTTACAAAAACATCCATTTCCGCTGCAGAAAAACCCTCTCAGCAGACAAAGAATTTATCTCAAAATATTATTTGGGGAAAATTCATCAGAAAAAAATCTAACATAGTGGGAATAAATCATCAGGAAATAGCTCCTTCAAACAAACCTCTGGAAGCAGAGGAGAATTAAGCAATAACAGAAATGACAGCAAGCTGGTGTCCTTGTTTTCACAAGGCGAGCTAGGATATGGTCGGATAGAATTCAATTGTGATTCATCATCTCAAGCACACAAAGAGCACACTAAGAAGCATGTAAACTGAACAAGTCCTTAAGAGCAATTGGTCACCCGCATAGTAAAGCCTGCTTCCAAAAGGCTCAGTTTCATGTCCACCATGTCTGCACCATCAACAGTGCTGAAGGTCAGAAGAGGAGGACGCATCTTCTCTCGTTAAAGCCTTCATGCCACATTGGCCACTTGCCTCTTATCACTTAAGGAACATGAGCAGCTCTGCTTACCTACATAAAAGATGTTATCATCTGACTCTGTTAGTCACTCCTTGAGCTGGAAAATTAATTTTTCCACTTACCTGTACGTCATTGCTTGTTAGTGGCTTTGCATGCTAGGAATGCAAGTCTGTAAGGCAGCAAAGCAACAAAAGGGAATGTGAACAACTTTCTCAAAAGTTACTTTCCTCACAGTCGCCTAGTGCCAATATTTGCTTTGCTGTATAAAAGACCCCGAATTTGAAAAGAAAAATGCAATCTGTAGGCAGGTTTGGCCAACATCTACATGTACCTGAAAGTCTAGATTAACAGCGGCTTCAGGAGTTGAGTATGTCCAAGTTCAGAACCGTAACAGGCATGTTAAAACATTCTACATTTCAGATATCCAAGACAAATGTTTCATTCCCGTGTATTCAAGGCCAATAAGACCATTTCACTCCCATGTATTAACACCAAGTTACACGGAAAAGCTTACATCCGTGTGGTATCCCAAAACAATGGATGCAGCAATTATTCACTGCCACTTTGAACATAATGCTCACAGCTCCAGAGCAGATTAAAGATTAAAGACATGAGATTTCCTCACCTTCCTACAGCTACCCAGGGACACAACAAAGGGTCCTATGGCGCCCTGACTCTCAGCGAGGCTGAAATTTTCAAGGAGAAGGGATTAACCAGTTCTAGGTTTGCAGTGTCTGGTACAGAACGGTCCTGATTAGAGCCAGCTTCATTGGAGAAAATGTTTTAAAAAGAAAAGATTTATGAAAACATCTTGGGTCAAGGCAATTTTGCTTTAGCAGAGCCCAATGCTGCAATCTGGCCAGATATCCAATTGCTGGGGCAGGAGCTCGGCTCGGAGCTTCCAGCTCTCCAAGGCACTGAGGGGGCTCCAAGCCTGGGGAGCTGCATCCCATCCCAGGGCCCACGGCACCAGCCGGCAGCTGGGAAGCCACGCAGGCCGATCCGCGCCGAGCGCTGCACCCGCATTTCCCAACACGCCAACCGTGCAGGTCTTCAGGCTTCCCCTCCCCGACAAGGATTGGAAAATGCTTCGATTTCTTCCCAACTTCTCATCAAAAAGAGTGAGGATTAGGGTCTAATCTAAAATCCTCTCATCGAAAAGCACTTAAAACAAGCCAACTGGAGACACTAAGATGTACACAGGGAGAAAGAGCTTCAGACTTAGTGCTGGACACTTCTTGCCCTTCTTTCCAGAAAAAGCTTTCTTTTCCTTTCTCTTTTTTTTTTTTTTAATTAACAAGATACATTTTCTTTTTCTTCACCCACTTCACTGCTTCTCAAATCCCCAAAGAGCATGAACAAGTGACAAACAGTGAAATATCAAGAAAAGGAGCCATACCATAAAGCATACATTGCCATAAAGCAAAAAGCTGAAGTATGATGCACGCAAAGCACACTATTTCCCCTTTCAATTCCAAACTGAAGTTAAAAGCAGGTTGCTGAGCACACGCATGACAGCTCACAGCCAGCTGGTGTGCAGCTATCGAACAGGAGAGGAGGCAGATGCTAGAGCACGGAAGCATCCCAAGCATCACCATGCAAGATGCTTCTGCATGCAAGTCACAAGAAAAAAAAAGAAAACGCAGCTGGCACTCTTGTTGGATCCTAAAATCCACAGGATCAGCTAACTACAAACCAGCTTCTGCAGAAGATGTTTCACCACAGCATCTGTGCAGGCAGCTCGTGGCTCCGCGCAGAGGACAATTCTCCGAGGTGTTTCCCTTTCCCAAGGGACCAGCACAGCACGAGGTAGACAGCCAAGCGGGCACCCTCCCCGAGGTCCCTGCGTGGGGCCGGAGCAGCCGCAGCACCCGCGACGTCGGAGCCACCAGCAAGTCAGCGCCGCGCGCGGGCCCGGGTGCGCAGGGAAGCCGCAGGCAGGATCCGCTCCAAAGTGGGTCCGGATGCTCCCCATGGATACAGCCTTTAAGCTGAGGAGAGCCCAGCCTGCACACACAGGGAGCCTGGGGCAGCCCTGGTAACCTTATAGGCACGGACACTTCATGTGCTAAGAGGTATAATGAGCCCAACAGGCTTGCAGCTCCCCAACCAGAAAGCCCTGGTGTTTGTAACAAGTAGGAACACAATTAACACAAGAATTGGCAAGCAGATTTCACTATATTCTAGTCAAATTCTTCCTTTCCTCTGGAGTCTGCCAGGGAATTCAGCACAAAGCTGAGAATTTCACTGATGAAGTTTTAAATTTTAAGCAGAAGTGATAGGGATATAATCTGGTATAGGGTTAGAGGACAGAAGAAAGCAGGGGAGGAAATGGTAATGGCAGAAACCAGAACGAGCAACTTAAATTTGGCCCATGTCTGACAGCCAATTAAGTCACCTTCTTGCAGAGGTCTCTGCAGTTACAAAAACCTAGGCAATGCTGGCGGGCAACGTGAGGACGAACCGTTCGGAGCGGGTGTCAAGCACGCTGTGCAAGCGGGCAGCCCAGCTGCTTCCAGCTCTCCTCAGCGCTGCCGGGGTCTCATTACCCTGCACCACTGCTGTAAAACAAAGCCAGCCATCTAAAATTGCAGCTCGGGGAGGACGGCTCTGCCACAAGCAGGGCAGCATCTGCTCCCTCTGGACAGCATCAAGTGAAAATGAAAAAATAAAAATAGTATGATCCCCCAAACACAAAACAACTATTTGCATGTGCATGCTGTCATTGTCAGTCTCTAATGGCCAGCCTAGAACCATCATTTTGAAACCCTGGTGAAGACAAGAAAAGCTCTTCTCTCTTCTGGAGATCATCCTCCAGAAAAAAAACACAAGAATCATTAAAATAAATATGAAATCATCATGCACAGAAAAAAAAAAAGATCACTCGGCTTAACCACCTCTTCCAAAATTACAAACAATAATTTCTGCCTTACTTCTAGCATAATACCATAAAGTATTAGACAAGGGGCCAAACCCACACAGAAAGAAAGAAAAGTAGATTGAAAACATGAGCTGTTCTTAGCATGACAAGAGGTGTAATTTTCTCATTAGAGAAACAGAGTCATTAAAAATAAATGCAACCAAGACTTCCATGAACTCCTCGGAAGCAGCGATCACAACCTGACAGAGTCCTTTGCTATCTAGGAGGAAAGCCAGATAAAGCAACGAAGGAAGCTCATGTGCCTTCTGCTCGGCAGAAGTAGCAGTCACTCCCTTTCCCCCATACATTTTCAATAAATCCTGCATGCAGAGCAGTGTATTGGCTGCAGGGCAGCTGCTCAGGCAGGCAGAGGGGAAAACTTGGCAATTCTTTGCTTGTCTATGTGCTACTTCTGGAGAGGTCCCCCCAAAACTGGATAGCAGTAGTTTGCAGGCTCTCCAAGTACTAAATTACTTGAGTGAAAACTCTGTGATATCTTGCACCAATATTTACTTCTAAATGAAAACTTGGATGCAAATACAGGCCTGCTTCACATTATATGCCATTCCTTTATTTACCTTAAAGAATGGTGAACTAAAAGCATCACTTAAGCACACAGCTCTTTTCCAGAAGTAGATACTTATGGTTGCATCAGGCTGAGATTTCAAAGGAGCCCAAATCCATTCGGGAAGAGCCATCCTATCACGTTCTATAGTTACAACCCTCTGAGTGCTTAACTTGACACACAAAAACTAAGCAAAAGAAAATTTCACCTCAAAGGTCAAGAGTTTCAAACTGGCATTGCTTTATGAAACTACATACTTTATTTGGCCATCTGAAGGGTTCATACAAATGCTCCTTTAAAAGAAGCTGAGTCAAAAAACAAGTGTCAGGTCATTTGTCTATTTTATTGAAGGTCAGGTTGCACCTTGGGCCTACCTTTATAAGGCAAAAAGTGTTGTGAACAACGTATTAGTGCTGCACCTTGCCCTTAAAAAGTTATACAATCCCTTTTGCATTGTATTAATGCATCATAAATGCCCTGTATGTGGGAAACATATTCTGACTCCATAACTCAATTTGAAGAGGCTTCTGTAAGCACGTTACTAATAGCATCGGTCCATTCATTAAGGCAAACAGTAAAGAAGTAGGGGCTACACACCCCTTCTGTGGCATGTATTTAAATACAAGCATAAAGAGGGCCTTAAGATGCTACCAAGCTTCTGCAATTACCATAAAAAGCCACCAGAAATATTACTGAAACCCCTCTACATGGATCTGTACAGGAAAAAATAAAGGACTCCTTTTCTTGGTGTAAAGAAAGGAGAGAAAGAGAAAAGAAATAAAAAGTACACCCGCTCCTAGCACTTTTGCAGGAACAAGTTAAGGGAGAAGAAACTGCCTTCCCCTTCTGGTATCTTGATAATTGAGGGATTTTTGCCTCCCCTTTAAAAAAATGGGAACAGGAAATGCACAGCAAGGTGGTCAGCATTAAAATTAAAATATTTTAACAGAAAAAATTAACATATTTTCCCATCCCTCACTGAAGCTTCCAAGCTCCAAGTCAGAGGCACCTGCCCCGCAGCGCCGCTCACCCCGGCCCACGTTACCTTATTCCCTACCCCTCCGCTGCAGCCTCAGCTCCAGCACCTGCTCCCAAAGGGGTGCCAGGTACCCAGGACAGGAGGCAGCGCCTCATGAAATATTTGGCACCTTGTCTCAAATTACCCCTGACACGCACGGTTATTTATACGTGGTGGCACAACATGCACGGTTATTTATACTCGGTGGCACAGCGCATGCCGCTGGGGCAAGACAGCGTCACATCATACTGCGTGGCAGCAATGCAGACAACAGATTTAGACCAATCCTCACTTCAAGACACTTTTACTAGGAAGCAGGTCACAAACTGAGTAATATCCGTTTCATATGCTGAAAAATGTATGTTATTCACTTCCAGGAAATCAAATCAACCACCCTTAATCCCTCTCCCCCTCACACACACATCCCATCAGAACAATAGGACTAGGGTGGCTTTTGTCCCAACAAACAGGTTTGCTCTGGGATATACTTAGTTCAGCACACGAAGGTCATTCTTTCTAGTGCATTTGCTAGAACACCTTCTGATGGTGGCTCAGCACCGAGGCACCGTTTCAGAGGGCAATTACAGCATGAAATATTCGGTTGCATTCACTTAGCTTCAGACCATGCCCCAATAGCTGGTGTTTGCAGAGCGGGTTTCCCAGCCCCAAACGCACGCACATTTCTGATGCTCATCCAGCCACACCGATGAACACAAACGCTGCCCAGAGAAGCGGCAGCTGCTCCCAAGGCACCGAAAACGCCCGTGCTCTGCATCCACCTCACCAAGGAAAATTCGGCCACCTGAAGCACGGCTCCAGACTTCAATATTCTGCTGTCCTACAGCTGTGCCATAACCTACACAGACTCCTGATGTTCTGAAGAGATTAAAAAAATAAAGTGCAGGTGACAACCACGGGAATTCTCAGCACTCAGGAAAAGGAGGGAGCAGCAGGCTAGCAGTTTGGATCTGAAAGAGAGCTCATCCATTTAAATTATCCAAACGCCAGCATCATGTTTCATTAGCAGTTCCTCCAGAGTAATTAGGATGGAAATTAGGCCTGGAGAAGGAAGCTCTCGTGCTCAGAAAGCCACCCCCCCCCTCAACAAGGCAAGGAGACACCTGTGGAGGTGCTGTACAAGCTTGGGAAGTATCTCATTGGGAAAAAAGCAAGGGAGACTTAGGAGCACACACTGTGCCAGACCCACTGCTAAGTGAAGAGAGGCGGACAGGAGGATAAAAATACAGATCATCTTAACTATGCACTTAATTCCATGAAGTCAATCCCCAGGACTCCCTGCAACACAAGCCCTGAATCTTCTCCTAGCGAGTTCAAATTGCTACTTAAACATTATTCCCCAGCTCAGCACAAGGTGACACAGCTCAAAGAAAACCCATAATAAGCAGCCTGATAACAAGCACGTTCGAGAGATGATCCTGTGCAAAAGGAAACTGCCACGATGAGTAAGAGGAACCAAAACCACCCACTCGCTACCCTGTAGAATCAAGTCTGTGATGTTGAACTGAAGAGAGTTTTTCAGCTGGAAAGTGTGTCAACAGAAACACTGTGGGACATGATGAATTTCTCCCCTGCTTGTCCTGGTCTCTCTAAATCCATCTATGTTGCCCCACATGCACAGCTTTGAGGGCCAAGGCTACTGCATGTTCTGAACAGCACTCACAGAAGGGACTCACCTCAGCCAGTAGCCAGGACTGCAGTTATCGTGATACACTCTTACACGGATAAGCATCCTACTATTGACGAACCCAAGTCCTCTCAAGGAAGGAGGGGAGAGGAAAAAAAAACCACCAAAAAACACACATATCTTGGTTTTACTTCAGCTTTTGCTTGACCTTTTTCCTGGAACTGATAATATTTTAATGCTGAACTCCTTGGTATTTTACTCAGGAATGAAAGATTGGAGCAAACATCTTGAAAAATTTAAAAGCGCTCCAACATGCTACCCAGTACCTGTATATGTTACGTAAAGTAAGGGCCATTTTGATGCACTCAGCATTAAAAATAATTCTGCATAAATTAAATCTTAGCACTTTTTCACTGCAGATTTTCTAGATATTTAAATTGCCATAAAACAATTTAAAGATGATTACAAAAATCCCCACATATGCCCAACCGAAGTTCCTCATGGCCTTGGAAATCCTATTTTGACACTTGGATATAGCAGTCACACACAAGCATAAATCTAAACACCCTCTCGCACAAGCAATAATCTATCTGCAAGCTTAAAAAGTCTGAGAAGGGTTTATCATGGACTAGGGGATTCAAAGAAATTGCTTTTTAAGAGGTCAGAACTCTGTAACAAGACATTTACAACACTGAGCACAGTCATTTTAAAAATCCAGATTGGTAAGAGCCACTTGGCTGAAGGTAGCACATAGAGGAAGTGTTGGCATCATTTGTCTAGATCAATGCAGATAAAGTGTTGGTGACAAAAAAAATCTAATGCATATATTGACAGCACACAATAAGTCATCTGCCTGAAGGAGTCGCATCTCAAATATGTAGCCAATTCTGAGCCAATTAATAAAACACAAAGTGGGCAGTAATAGAGAGGAAGGCTAATCTCTGAGCTGCTGTTTTTCTTCAGAAATATTTTCTGCTCACAAGGTCTTATCATCACAGCTTAGGGAGGTTGAAAAAAACCAAGGAGAAATGAACTCATGTTCAGATTTTATGCTACTTACATCAGTGTTACTGGGACACAGAAATAAAAACAAACTTAAACTAACAGCAGCTTTAAGTGTCTGTTTTAATTAGCGCAGTGGTAGTGTCTACCTGTCCTGAAAAGGAACCAGGCTTCTCTCCCCTCTGTGAGGGCTGTATGTTGCTCACAAAAACTGGGAGGAAAATAAACCCAAAAACATGCTTGAGGAACGGAAGTCTGGCATAGGAAAAGGGTTAGATAGCAGCTCACATTTGAGCACAAGTCAATTTTTTCTTCTCCTTTTTTCCTTTCATGGAGCTAAGGCAGACTCTAAATACAACTAAAGATCACTTTGGGGATGTTTTCACTTGCTTGTAAATGCAACTGAGTAGATGAAAGAGTTTCAGTCTTAGTCATGTTCCCCATGTCAAAAATAAACTGAGCAATTTCCAGAATGTGTCATAATACATTATTAACTATGTATCTGCACAGCCACTGAATCAGTGGACACTTAATACCCTTAATATAGAATATTTGCATTTTCTGGAGTCAGTGCTATATAGGATGCTAGAAGGCCCTCAACTCCAACATCCTTTTTGAAGGACTCTCTCTGCAGCAGCAATGTGCTGTGGTCCCAAATGTGGTCCCAAAGACAAGCAAAGCAGAGGGGCTCCTTCCTTCCTTCCCTCCCTCCACAGAGCCCCCGGGAGGCAGAGCCTCAGCCAGCAGGGCACAGGACTTGGCCACGACACAGGGAAGCTAAGCTGAGATCAGGAGCTCCTGAGGAAGGTTAGGCGTTACCAAGGACTCACAACAAACCTTGCAGCCACGTGGAAGATTCCCGATGGGAAATACATGGCATTTGAAAGTTTTCCCTCGAGTTTTCAAGATGCTAATTATAAAATACCAGAGCAGTGAGGCAGCTGGAGCAGATACAAGGTACGTGCTGGAAGAGGCAGGCATCTTGCAGCATGCTCACAGGGAAGCAGGGCAGGTCACAGACACCTCCCCAGGTTTAGAGTCTCCTAAAGAACATTTCCATCCCCAAAACAAGCTCTCTCACCTGTGCAACGAATGGAACACAGGCCAAGAAATTGCTGCTTCAGAATATCTTAGAAGAGCAAGAGACTCTTATCTTTTCAGATGACACTTACCTCTAGAGCCTGCACGCGAGTGGGGCCTCAGAGCGACCTCGGCTCCAGCGCTGGGCATGTCAGGCTGCCCTCCACTCCCAGGACAACGCCGAGACACACTAGGAGCAAGAAAAATTCAGCATTTTAAACAGAGATGGTTTTCTTAGTTCTATATGTCTGTACTTTACATATCACACTACTGCAACTTGCTAAGCATTCACCCATTTCTATGGGAGGGACAGGCCAAAGTCAAGTGGCAGCACGGCCAGAGGAATCCAAATGTCACCTCCTCCCGGCTTTCCATCGGGGCTTCATATCCCTCTGCCCTGCATTATAAACTGCATCTCCAGTATCTTTTCCTAGTGCTATGGAGAGAACAGGGTTAACGAGTACCAAGCAGCATTTTAAAGCTTTTGCTCCTCAGGTACCAGTTTCACAGGTCTTCCCAATGTAGAGAATGGCACATGTTTGACAGCAACAAGCCCGAAGAGCAGAGCCGAGTAAAACACACAGTCCAAGCGCACAGGTACCTAGCTGGTCAGTCCAGCCATAAAACAAACTGCCCCACAGCACGGAGGAAGCCAAACATCAGGGGGGAAAATAAATAAAAAAAAAAAAGAAAAAGAAAAAGAAAAAAAGACTGAGAATTTTTAAACCCTGGTTTAAAATTGAAAAGTGACCGCTACGCCTGCGCTGTAACTAGGTGTCGCTACTTGCAGCGGTTGATTTAGGGAACCAACCTAAGTACTCTGAGTTTGGTGCCCGCGACCCCACAGCCCCAAAACGCCCGTTATCAGCCCCAAATGGAGAGGCTGCCGGGGCGGGAGGTGGGGCTGGACCCACAGCGGGGGGAGCACTGCGGCTAGTGACTCAAACAGGGACAGACACAAGGGCAGCACTCGTATTTTAAAAACAACTTGTAAGTAGAGAATTAAGCTTCTTCTGTGTTTTTCCCCATTACAAGAAGTGAGAGATGCCAAAACCCGATACCAGCGCAGATGTGGTCTGAGTAGGAGAACACGTTGCTTGCTAGGGATTCGGGGCCGCTTCAGCTCCTCCTCACCCAGGGGGACAGCGGCGCCCGTGGCTGCTCATGAGGAGCGAGGGCCACCCCACGCCGCAGCCCGTGCCACGCCGGACGGTCCCACAAAGACGGTGCCAATAAACCGGAGCATCCAGGGAGCCAGGGAGCTCAGGTACCCAGATGCTTCAAACTAGTTACAGACGGACACGCGCTCCTGCGGGGCGCTTGCGCAAGCGCCATCGCACACGACTCGCAGCCTGTTTTCTGGCTAAGCTCTTCTCCCACCCAGGGCGTATTTTTAGCAGCCACTGCAGGGTGGCGGACGAGGCAAGGCAGGTGCCCTCTTTGCGCCCTGGCTGACCGAGGCGCTTCACCCACATCAATTAGATGCTAATACCCCTGGGAGGCAAGCGCGACAAGTTTCATTAAACCACTCTGAAGATTAGGAAACTGAGTCACGGGCGGATTAAGAACTTCCTCAAAACCAGCAGCGTGGCCGGGCCCCGGAGGCCGTGGCCATCACAGGGCTGCGCTCAGCTGCACAGCACCAGTCCTGGAGCCTCCCTGGTAAGGGACAAACAACAGCCTGGGCTCTCACGCTAAGGTAAAAGTCGCAGGGACCTCCAGGTCTCTCTTCAGCTCGGCTCCCTGGAGAACTCTGTGACACCCCCTCAACCCCGTCACCCTCAGGGCAAATCAACCTGCCCCCGCAGCCTCAGCCCGAGCCCAGCTCAGCTCGCTCCGGCGAGCGGGGAAAACACCCAAACGGCGACAACAAACGCGTCAGGGCAGCGGCCACGGACCGAGCCCCGCTTCAGAGCGGGGTAAAAAAATAATAATAAAAAAAGAAAATAAACACGCGCAACAGGTTGT
>JAVCKT010019280.1:0-14254 GCA_032273925.1 Rhynchotus rufescens | reverse complement strand
CAAATTTTCTCTTCTCCAAAGGAGCAGTCCATATTAGCCCTGCAAAGCTCATAGCGCGTGAGGGATACCACTGCATCCCTCTGAGTTTACTTCCCATACACAGCCTTTCATACACAGTTTCCTTCCCATACATAACCTTGACATGTTCTGGAAACTGAGTGCTGCGAGTGTGATTTCAGGTTTAGAGCTCTTCTTCACCATCATTATATGCCTTTTCCTTTTTGTATCCTGGAAAACCATTGCTGCTGTTAGATTTCTTTTTTCTATTTTGTTTACCTCTGCAAAGATTATTCAGAGAATAATAGGGAGAATTGTGCATTTTTTTCACTTGTTTTCCTTCTAGGATAGAAGTTTAATGCATAATCCTATAATAGTGTGCCAGCTTTGTTTGATATATTCATTCACCTAGTTGATATTCTCTAGATTCCAAACATAGATACTAGATAAGACAGACATGGACAAAAGGAAATATTATAAAGCAGTATCCATATTACTTGTTTTTCCTCAGGATAAGCTATCAGAAGAAAATCTGTCCATTAACCTACCACACACACTTCCTAATATTAATGTGCCAAATATATAGATGAAGCTTAAAAACACGACAAATTCTATTGATGCTGAAATATAGAATTTGGTTTCTGATCCTTTCTGCATACAGGATGCTATGATACTAGAGAAGGTGCAAATATTTAGTCCACTTTTGAAATTCACAACTCAATACATAAATTAAAGGTGCTCTCCTCTAGGAAGAGTTAATGGCATAGCAGATAGGCAAAAAGGAGCCAGGACATTTTCGTAAGTCTAAGAAAAATATGCATATGTAGGTAATATAATGATGCATTCTCATTTGAAATAAGGATTTATCAATAGTTTCACTGAAGCTATTGAAACACTGGTTGTGTTCCATGCATGGCCTGAACATATGAAGAATAATTAAAAACAAAGAGAGAAAGAAGTAGGAATTAGATAAGCTATTGAAAATGAGAATGATTTCAGGTTTCATTAGATTTCTGTATTTTTTTTATTCAAAACAAAAAAATGTAAATTACTTTAAAGAGATTTTGAGAAGAAAATCCTTAAACAAGATGCATAGTTTTCTAGAGAACCTGACAAGAAGCAGAGGGAAAAATGCTGCATCTCTGAAAGGAAGCTAGTGAAGTAGTTACTGAGGCATAAACAAGAGAAGACTCAAATATATAGGGTTCTTAAACAAAGCATATTTCAAAAATAGTAAATTCAATTTTCAACCCTGCAATAAATCACTCAAATTATACCTATTAGGAATGAAAAGAAAGTCTTTGCCTTCAAACCCATGCAAGGTGAAAGATTTCAAAGAATAAATCCCAGTGGATTTGTGTTTCTGCAACATTTATTTCCTATTTTTTCCATTTACTGGTTTAGAACAGTTTCAATACTCCTTAGTTTATAAAAGGTCCATGAGAGGTTAATGGGAGTTCTTACTAGGGGAACACATTTAAGGATGGATGAATTCTTATCCACTGTCTTGAGACAGACTAGGAGTTAAAATGAAAGAGAGCCGCATCATTAAGTCTGTCCTTGTCAAATTCATTTTATGTATAGTTAGGCCACTGTCACATAAATAAGCTTTTACATGGCATTGTATTATATATACCATATATATCACTGAGTACTGTTTGCCAAGTTTTACATCTCCCATCTATGCAAAATGATAAAATGCTGCTGATTGTATGCTTAACTTCTTGTCTTTTTTGCTTGAACTTGGATGGTGTTACGTCTGTGTACTCTTTTGCATCAGATTTTTTTTTTTTTTTTCTGAGGGGGGAGAAATGATAAAATATGAATTGGAAAGAAATATCTAGTATTGCTCTTATAATTGCAGCAGTAGCCAAGGAGCTTCCCTGTATCCCCTCGGTGCTGCCATGCCCCGTTACTCCTGTGCTGAACAAATGCACAGGCTGTTTCCCCAGTTGTGTGAACCCTTTCAAACATTCACAACATCACTGTTTTCTCTGTCTGCTGCTCATATCAGCTTCAACAAAAGGCTATTTAGCAGTGGGAGAGGCCAAGGCTTCAGCTTGAAACGGCTCGGAGATGGGCAAAGGAAGAAAATCCAGGACAATACTCCTAGAGTAGCTGCATGTCTAGTTTAAAGTTATGGTGGAAGTGGACCAGGAATTAGTATATTCTGGAAATCAGCTTGGCATGAGCAACATTAAAAAAAAAAATCTCCCCTTCTACCTCTTCTTCCCTCCATTGTTTTGAGTTTATTATAAACTCAAAGAAAGGAATTAGTTAGTGGGGAATTTTCCAGAGGGAAGGCTTTCTTTTTATTTTTTTATCAGAAAATATTGCTTCAACAAAACAAAACTTTTCCTGGAAAACCTTGTACAAATTCTAGCAGGGAACAGACTTCAAGTAAACAAGGGAAATTATCATCAAAAGCAAAGCCGAGGAGAAGCTGATGATTTCTTTATTGTTTTTTAACCAGGTATCTAGTGGTTATGTGGACTAGGTTTGTATCTTGAGTTATAACCTGTATAGAACCAAAAAGATCGAAGTAAAGCCATTCAGTTCTATGGATATTCTCTTTTTTGTGAGATTTGGGGACAATTCCAAACTACATTACGCAGAAACATGAATCTTCCCCCTTCCACCCTCACCCCACACTTCTCGCATCCTGCAGGAACATGGTTACTGCTAAGCAGTTGAAAAATTCTCACTTTTTTCCTTAAAATAAAAGTTCCTTCTGTAATAGAAATGTTACAGAAATAGTTAAATCTTTCACAGTAAAGTTGAATTGCTTAGTATCAATATCAGAGCTGGGTGGTAAAGAATCTAAGCAGGGATAATTCGGCAGTTTTTCAAGTGGTTAATTTGAGTGAGTGAGTTAGGATCCAATATTTGAAGAAAAGATCACTCAGACATATAAGCAAATTGATTAGGAGAGTGTAGGGAGGAGACTCCATATGAAACATGAGCTAGATGACAATCAGACATGCTACTGAACAAGGTGGATCATTAATTTATGCTAGAGGAACTGTTCTTATTCAATACTCCTTACTCTGCAAGTTTATAGTTTCTTGATTTGTAATATTTCATTTTTTAATAGTAAAAAATCATTTTTTTCTTTGCCAAAGGTATTACTGACTGTGAAATTAAATAATAATAGTCCTACATTCACTCATTATAGGTAACTGCTCTTATTCTTTCATCTATGTGTATTTCTAACTTATTGGAAAGACGCTCTTTATTCTTCTTATAAATGATTTTGTACTTGACAATGTAAGCATGAGAGATTCCAAGTCTGAACAAAAAATAAACATACGAGTATCCCTTTCTTTCAGGACATATTTTAAATTGACGAATTATGGAAGTTTCTCCCAAGACTTTACAGTCTTCAAATTTCTCAAATAAATCTCAAGCGATTTTCAGATCAGGTAAGTAATACAACAAATACAGCATTTTCCTTGTTCTGCTTTAAGGTCAAAGGTATAGGGAGTTTTTAGGAACACCATGAAAAATTTTCACAGAATCAGAAGACAAAAGAAACTTCTAGAGAAGGATATATAATATTTTATTAGTATTCATATATTCTTTTTCAGTGTTACTGTGACTTTGATATTCTTTAAGCTACCCAATAGAAATATGATTCTGAGTGTAACAGGCTTGCTTATAATAGCAAAGTGACAATGCTTTTAGATGGGCTTTTTAGTAAAATGAGGCTTTGTATGGTCAGATTACCTGTCTTTAGTTCATCTTTAATATTTTTTCCTATTGACTATGTTTCTCCAAACACGACGAAATCTTAAGAGTACAAAACTCTCACAGATTGGATAGAGAACCAATTTTGTGCCCTGCAGATGCTGCAGATAGATTTTTAGCCCTGAGCTGATCAAAGAGAATTCAGCCAGCCAATAAGTCTATGAATACTTATCAGCCTGTCCATAGCTCTGAGTCAACCAGATGCACAGTGGCTCATGCTCAGGCAAAGAGGCGGGTCAGGGTTAAGGACAAGACTGAGAGATGGAGGTGGGGAGAGAGGTGGAATTAACTACATTGGGGAGTTACAGGAGAGAAAATGAGAGGATACCAGGTTTTCTAGTCTTTATACTTTTTAGGAAATAGCTTGGAAGGCAAACGATGACCAAAGAGTATCCATGTTTTAACATTTTAATGAGAAAAAAAACGATTACATATAGGAAGGAATATATCTATTTGGGGTTACTAACAATGCTATTATTTTTCAAGGAATAGTTTGAGAAATAAAGTTTTAGGAGTTCATCAAAAGCCTATTATCATTTTATCATAATTTGGGCTTTGGAACAGGCTCTCTAAAGCCTGCTCCAATCTCTCCACTTATAGAATCATATCTCTCCACTTACAAAATCACCTTTCAACATTTCAGGAACACAAAAGGAAGCACTGTGAGGCTAATAAGTGCCTTTCAAGTAGAATATATCCCAGCATCAGAGTTCGTATTTCATTTTCATATATTTTGAATAATCCTGTCCAGTTGTTTTGCAGTTCTACCTTGATCACCTTCTTTAATATCTATTCTAACTTTGAAGAATTCCTGCTGAGCATTTGAAAGGGTTATGTGGCTGGGACCTCAAGTCAAGAAAATACAGATTTTGTTCAGTGTTAATTTCACTTCCCTTGAAGTAGAGGAAAAAAAAAAGGCAGGAAACTGGAAGAAATTAGTAACATTGAAGTAAAAGGAACATGAAAGATTTTCAGTCCATGTAACTCAAATAATTATAATGGGTAAATCTCTTGACTTTGCTCCTTCAGTGTTAAAAGATTTTTTTTTTTCTTTTAGAAGAGACAAGATCAAATAGTTTAAGACTTAGACTGACCTACTTTAAGTTTCTTATGATTTTCTGTGGATTAAAAGAAAATCATCCTATACATGTTTGGAGCCTGATCTTCCTCCTTAGATTAAACTTAAATGAAGGCAATCTTCTTTGAAGATGGTGAAGTTACTCTAATGTAAAATCGGCTCAGTTGTGAGGGTAATCAGGCCAGTTAGTGGTACTACAGAACAGATGATGGCAGTTTTACCTGTGGGAAGCAGATAAAGTCACTTTAGTCTCTGCAGGATATCTCTCTCACAGCACTTTACTTCAGAGAGTACAATCAATAGAGTAAATACATTGGTCACATTCTAAAATTTGTACTTACCTAAGGCAATTATTAGCAGTTTGAGTTTCTAGTGTTCAAAATGCTTAAAGGGTAGATATGCAGCTTTGCATACTGACAGCCAAAGGATGGCAGATAGGCACATGAAAGCACATGTCATCTTAGTGAGAAAAAAAAAAGAAAGTAAAATCAAGTCAAATATAGTTCTGATCAGCTTGGAGATGTCTTCCTCATGTTCTCTCCAATCTGTCTGTGTTTGAAAGATGATTATTACCATTGTCTAATCTGGAAAGTACATCTGTCTTCAAGCTGAGTCTTGTACCTCAGCACTCAGATACAGCTGTTGATAGTCTCTTACTGACTGAATGAGTGGTTCAAATGTTCTACTTCCTCTTCAGAAAAAGCTATATATCTCCAGTTTATCACTACGAAAAGTTCAGTTACTACTGAAATGATATTTGGCTATTATAGTATACAGACACTGATAACACTTTCATCCTTAAAGCTATATGGTACTAGTTCTTACCTCAGTAATACACGGGCTCCTTTCAGACACACAGTGCAGTGCAGAAATCACCAGAACATCTCTGGAGGAGCAAGATGAAGCAATCTCTAAAATTAAGCAGATTCATAGTTTTCAGATGGTTAAATGAGTTTGCAGGGAGTACTGGGGTGCAGAGCTAGACAATTTCTGTATCTCATTTGCTGCTCTACAGGAACATCCATAAGGCACATTGGTCCACCTGGTATTGCTCCAGATCACCTAGCCTCCTCCAGCAGTAGTTAGTTGAGTCTAGTGAGAACCATTAGTTCTATCCTTAGTTACATCTATGATCTTTGCATATAATTTCCCAGAAATTAAGTTATTTAGCTGTAATGAGAAAATATTTACATAGATGTTCTTAAAAGTGTCATTTTTTTCTGAAAATTGTGTGAAATTTTGAACTGCAAAATCTAGAAGAAAAATGATTTAACAAATCAAAACCAATTTAACTGCCACGTAAAATGTCATTAACCGATGTAAATAACACATTGCATGTATAGAATGTTATGCATGTTATTTACTAACAGCTTCAGATAGCAAAGAATTCATTACTGGTTATAAAAAGAACCAGCTTTGAATTATACTGTCCAAATACAGGCAGGAAATGCTGCCTGATCAGACTCTATAAATCCTAAAATTTAATGGCTTCATCTTTTACACTGAAAAATAGAGATGAGACTCAATAAAGCTCAGAGTACCCCTGTTAGTGTGGTGTTGACGCATGCTCATATCCAGCTTTTGTTCCAATCAATTAATGGCCATTACGCTCATAGCATTCCTGTCTGTAGCCTCTCTCATGGATGCAGATAGCTGTTTTCTTTCCCATGCTGTTTTGTGTCATTGCTTTACTGTGGATGTTCATGATCAGGGACATGACACAAGAGGAAAGGCAGTATTGGTGAGATGAGGACTGGAACCAAGCTCAGTGTTAAGGGACAGTCTCTCTGTGTTGTCTGAAGCCCTGCCAGTGGGGAGCACCATGAACGGGAAGGATTTTATCTCTTTAAGCTGCACTGAAGCTCAATATTTAGGTTCAATACTTAGGCTTGGCAACATATAACACACTGCCCTATCCTGTGCTTTGGTCCATCCATTTTATCCACACTCTTTGCTATACAAGCAGGATTTCCTACAGGCCACCCAAGAAATTCATCTAATTTTTTTGCTATATACCATGGGGAGGACACATTGCAAAAGGCAGTTTTATGCCTGAAGAAGCAGGGTCAAGATTTGGACTCCAAGCATCCTGATTGTACTGATCCCACACAGACATGACATGACAGTCCAAGGACCTAACGTGGAGCTGCACAGAACTGCCTGTGTACTGTTATTAAAAGGTTTTACTTCAGCAACATTCTTCCAGAGAATACTGTTTTATAGTAATGGGGGAGATGTTTTTCTTACATAAACTGGTTAGAACTGAAGCCTTCAGACCATTAATAAAAAAAAAAAAAAAAAAAAAAAAAAGAAGGAAAAAAAACCCCAATACACAGCACATAAAAGCCTAACAACTGTATTCAGAAAATCCTCCCCAGTTGCCTGGGAGCTCTGCGGGCTCAGAAATATTGGCAGGCTTGTTAGATTTCCCTGCCAGCTTACGGAGTCAGACGTGGATGTCCCCAGCTTGCCCAGCTCTTTCTAAACACTATGGGCAGTTTATAATCAATAGTGCAGGGCCCGAGTTGCACAGAGATGATAGATTGCTCCACTACATTAAGTTTTGATTCGTAATAAGCACTGGCGAGGACAAAATCATGGCCTGCCCTGAGATATTATTAATGTATTATATTCAAGTATCTGATTGTTGAAAAAGATAAAGCCATAATTACCAGAATTCATTCCAGCATGTTGTCTATAACATAACATGGGGGTCAGGTCAACATTACGGAGCATTTACAAACTTAAGTTTTGTGAACTTACTTGACTGCAAGTTAAGAAGATGCATTCAGAAAAGAAGAATGCTTTTCTTCATGTATTTGCAAGCTATTTAAAGTAAAGCTTTGTTCGTAGCAATTGCATCACATTGCTGCAATTATTAACTTACTGCTTTAAATATTTCTACAAAGCCTCTCCTTCTGAGGCAGCCCCACATTCATATTGATAGTATTAGTGGATTCTTTGCTCCAATAGGGGATAGGAACTCAGATGCTATTTCGTAATTTTTCATAAAGCTAATGGGAGCAGGATTCCTACCACAGATTACGATTTCTAATCTCTGAATAACAGGGCTAAAGCAAACGTTTACTCATAAATAGACCTATTTTTTTCCAATGTTTTCACTACTCAGAGAGCACAAATATTTTGGGTTAACATAATGTGTTGCTGAGAATACCAAATACAAAACACTACTCTTTGATCTTTTGAGGTATTGATAGAAAAGCAAGAAAGCAAGTGTGGAGAATAAAAAAAAAAAAAACAGTCGTCTTTCTCTTTTCTCTTCCAGTAGCTTCTTGCTTTCTGTTTTATTTTTCTTGTTTTTCTTGCTGATTAAATTGACTGACTGGTCTTTTAGCCCTATTCAACATGCATTTATAGAGAAGTCTGTCATTTCCAAGAACATCAGTTTTCCATTTTAGATCCTTTCAATTTTAGGAGCAACCACCTAAAAGCTTAGGTCATTATCAAGGTACTCAATATGCTAATGCATCTCATTCTTAGTAAAAGGTGCAACAATACAAAAACTTTTGAAAATGTGTATTCTCAGTAAACAAAACAAAAATACCCTCCTTATGACAATTTCACTCAGATTTGTAATACACACATGGAACTGAGCTATTGCTGAAATTAAATAGAATGAAACAAAGAATATTACTAAGAAACCACTACAAATTTAGTTATACTCCATTTGGAGCAACTAACATTGAGATCATTAGAAACATGTTTCTGCTTATTAGATAGTGATGACTGAATGGAAAGGATACATGTAGAGGTGGAGTAGACTGACACAGGCTTCAAAAAGTGAAGTTCATGCCTCCAAATGCAAAGAAAATCCGTAAGAACAGAGAACATTAAAAAACCTCAGGAAGATATTGAAATTGTTAAGTAACTTGAGCCCGTGATCTCAGATCACAAACTAAAGGGGAAATTATAGCATATAAATTGATTTCAATTACAATGCTATTCCCGCAGTCCCTCAGTTGAATAACTACAACTGTATAGTTACACAGGTACAGGCAAAGGCAGAGTTTGTTGTATGGTCTATTTTCCCACTTGCTCAAGCAAGCAGCAGAAAAGCAGAGTAGATAAGAATTACGTCAAAGCCTTCTGAAGAAAAGTTTATCCTAAAATTGAGTGCCCTCAAGAGCTGAGAATTCCACACATATAATAAATCATTACTAGCTTAAAGACACTATTACTTTACCATGTAAGAGAAGAAAGAAGCAGAATTATATTAGAATAGTGAGCCAAAAAGAAAGAAAAAAAAATGATTTCACTACCTTCAGCAACAAAGGCCCAAGCAAGGTTTACAACTACGAAAATCTGTTTCATATTAAATTTTGGATGTTTCTCTTTAAGCAAAAGCTTTAGAAAAATAGTTTGCAGCAGTGAGTAAACAAATACTGGAGTATGGAGAGTGCAAGATTAATGAACTTCACAATTACAGAGTTGGCAGCTGGAAAGGTCTTTAAGCAGAGTTTTAATTATGTAGCCAAGCACCATCAGATGTGGTGATGTAGCACATAGCAAACACATAGCTAAGCCAGCTTCACACTTGCAATTCCATCTTAGGTCTTAAGGCTTTTCCTGTTGCTTGTTTAGTTATTTTTATTGATACTAACTTTTTTTGCTGATTGCCTTATTGTCCGGAGGAACTTCAGCAGACTCAGAATCTTCTGGGCTTCTCTAATTAAAAGGAAAGATAATGGATTAGTGTCAAAGCTCCCAGCTGCTGCTATAACAGAGAAAAACATCAGAAAAGTTCATGATTTTTAAAATAAAGTTAGTGGTGTCTATCTGCAAACATATGATTAGGATTGAGCATTATCAGTGTGATTGGTGCAGCAGAAATACATTTTAAAAAAAGAAACCTCCCTTGCGCAGAAGAGGTTACAGCCCACGAAAGACATTCATAAGTGTTGTTGCACCCCAGAAAAAAAATCATATTGCTGCCTGAAAGCACAAAGTTGGAGCCAAATGCAGGCCTAAAAAGGACATGATCATTCAGATTCTCTCCCTCAATTTTGTCATGACAGAAGTATTGTAGTTTCCTTCCGACTAGTCTATTGGATTTTCAAGGACAAATAGGTAGAGAACAAAGTCTCCTTTGAGTTCGTTAGCTACTCTGTGAAAACACAAGACTAAATAAGATGCCCCCAGATAGATTTCAGAATAACTGCTCACGTCTCTCCTTCTCCTAGCACGGCTGGTGCCACAGAAAAGACCAGTAAGACTTTTGTTTAACTGGAAAAAAATATGCAGCAGATGCAATTAATAAACCATTTTAAACAGGATTTGTTTAATTTACATTCAGTATGAAAACTGTTCTGTCAAGGGCAGTTCTTGTAACACCCTTTCAAAAAAGAGGGTGGGGAAATTACTTTTAAAGGATATTTTCCTTTAGAATGAGTCTCCAGTGTCCAGTCCCCTGGTCTTTGGACTGAGTTTTGTCTCAGCACCAGGAACCACTGGCACGTATAGCAGCATGTGTATAGTGCAATGTACATTGCACTGAGCTTAGAGAAATTTACCCTTATTGCAAGTAGTTTATTCCAAGTGAAGAAAGAGAGAACAGGTTTCCTCTCCTGCCCTGAGTCAGTTTGATGCATCAGCCCCAATGCTGAACTATCAAAACCTGCAAATGTGCAGAAAGAAGAGAATATAAAGAATGACCTTCTCTCTCTACTTTCCTAGGGCTTTTCTTTCAGCCTACATGGAGACAGAAAATATTAGAGATTTGTGCAAGAAGGAAAAACTTCTTGTTTGTTTAGAAAAGCTGAATTTCTAATCTCTGCTTTTTGTTTTGCTGGCCAACAAACATGCTCAAGCTGTTATAGCAGCCAGTGAGGAGCCAGCAGCCGGAGAGAGAGGGCTTTGTTTGGGTCAGCAGCCACTGCTCCAAAAAAATCTATGGCACCAATGTGCATTGACTGCAAATTGGCATATGTTTCTTGGCTGGTACTAGCTTGGTTGTGATGTGGGATATGTGCTGTAGAGGCACGAAGAGGGAATGGTAAGGAATTGGTTTTTTACATTCTCCATTTTAAGAGGAAAAATAATTCCCATGATTGCATCCAGTCATTTGAATTCCAGTAATTGTTCCACTTCTCTTATAATATTTATTCACATGCCACTTTTTTGAACTCTGAGTCAAAACTCAAACACTAATCACTGACCTGAAGGATTTATAAGCTTTTCTTAGTCAACCAGTGTTTGTCTTACTATTACTCACATGATTCTGAAAATTTGGCTGCTCTTACATAAACTAGCTAAGGCAGGCTAGTTCATATCATCTATACATAACATTAGGATCAGCTTGCAACTGAAAGGAATGACTAGATTGTTCCGTATCATAAACAGGAAACTATGACATGGCTTACAAATTAGTAAATAGTCTTCACCAGTCTGTTTATTCTACATTCATTCAATTAACAGTTTCCCGACTGCTTTAGAGAGATTAGCAATGGCTCATGAGGATCTTAAAGATCACAACTGGTTTATTAAAATGTAGTTTACAATCTGAAAGTGGTGGAGAGATCTGATTTAAATAAACACTAAACAACGTATCTAGATGTTATAAATAAACCGGAAGAAGTGGCTGAAAAAAAGAAAAAAAGGTTGAAGGGTATGAGTCAGTTCAGTACATAAAAGATGTATCCATTTGTATGCTCTCCACAGACCAATAGGAAATTATGCAATTCCTCGTAGGCAAGCACTACTCCCAGATATTCCTCTTGCTTATGTTAAGCAAAGATGTGGGAGCATTAAGCAAAATTGTGGGAAAAAGCTCAAGAATAGTCCAGAATTTCACCTCTCCACTAACTATACACTTAGCTTTTGCTGCAGAATATCCTGAAGTCTTTCCAGTGGGGCAGTCTGCCCTAACATGATATACTTTTAAAAAGAATCATGGCATGTCTTCAAAAGTTTTCTCTTAAAAAGGTATTATAGGAAAATGTACCATCATATTAATCTGATCTCTTCAGAAAACTTAAGAAAGGTTATTGTAAAGATTTGTGCTTGTAATCTCTCTACAGATTTCTGAAAATCATTTCATGTAATAAAGAACAAATCAATAAGGACTGAAAAATCAAATTGATTTATTATATTATTGGGGTCCATTTTGTGAGGAACAAAGAAAGAAGGAAATTAAATCAGTAAAGTATTTCACACTGGAAACCTACCAACTGTATAGCTGAAGTAGATTTGCCTCTGCCTGAATGTTCATTTATTTCAGATTCCACTGGAAGATCATGGGAATGTCTCCAGTGACCATTAGCTAAAGAAAGGCCCTGCTGGATGAAGATGCTTTGCAGATTAGTTCTGTAGCCCAGTGAACACAGGTGCAATCTTTTTCAGCCTTTTGTGAAAGTTTAGCATTTAAAAGAATTATCGTCTTGAAAACAAGAACTGTTGAAAAATATTGCTAGTTGGCATCAGCATTTACTTATTCTTATATAATTAAAAAGTGAAACAGATAAATCAGTGACAACCATAGTGTTGCACGGAAAGTGTGTTTTTTTTTTTATAACTGAAGATTGGAATGAGAAGCTGAGATGAATGAAAAGTAGTTTTCGGAATTCATCTAATCTGCAGCAGAATACATTTAAACATTTGTGGGACAATGATATATCTCTTCTCTCCAAAATAATATACATGAGGAATTACTTACTAGAAACCAACAAAATATCACTAGCATCAAAATATTTTAATTTTATTAATTTTACATAATATTCCCAGGCCTGAGTCAAAGATAGCAGGAATAGAGTGAGTGCTAAATATCTAAATCAGACTAGTCAGTAAACATTCTCTGTAAAACACTACAAGTAAAGGCTTAGCCTTCTTAAGTGACATTAAGATAGCCTCCCATGCTGAGAAGTTTAATGAGCCACCACACTTTGCGTTATGTTATATCCATGTGCATAATCACATTTTCAGGCAGCAGCCACACTGAGACGAAATAATAAAATTACTAAAAACATGAGCAAAAAGATGTTATTAATATAAGACTGGATTCTACTTAGCAAAACATTTTGCTTAGTAATAATTAGATTTCTAACTGCATTTAGATAGGAATAGAAAAACAAGTCAGAAATATTAATATATTCTTTAAAATATATTCTAGTGAATTAATTTACAACTATGTCTTTCTGCTCTTCAAAGAGAGCCTTGAGCAAACAACTGTCATTACTCTTTCGTATGGATACATATTCTTTACCTGCTCCACTGCTAGTCATGAAAGTTTGCTTATGGAACACTAACTCAATTAACCATTTCCTTTTTTGAGTTATAAATATATGAATCGTATTTATGGAGAACACAAATCTATGGAGCAAAGCAAAATAGAAATTGAAGGTCAAGGAACAAACTGTTGTTTTGGAAGAAAATATTTTATGCTTCATTTAACTCATAAAAATGGTAATTATTTTTCCACAATCATTTAGATATTATGTGCAGTGTATATCTCAAAATGAGAAATATCTTTAAAAGGATAAAATGTCCAATTACCTGATCACGTGGTGTTACCAAAAGAAAGAAACACTTTTCTATCACAAAAAATCCATGAATTCCTCCAATTATTCCCAAAAGCTTCCAGATATATTCTTTCCCATCATAGAAATGTTCTACCTCTTGTGCTTCATGTTTATGTAAGCCAAGCATCTAAAAAAAAAAAGTATAATATTAAAAGTAACAATATTGTGACTTTTGCTAGTGTAATCCATAGTATGTAAACCAAATTTAGTCTTGCTATTTTCTTTTGCTACCTCTTTCAGATATAAATTCTATTTTGAGCTAATTAGCTGGATAATAGATGGATGAAATTAATGAGGGACTTTCATGATCTCTCCATTTTGAAAGAGGAGTTATTTTTAGAGATAATTTTATGAATTTGTTCCCTCTACATTTTTCTTTGCATACACTTTGTTTGGAGCATATTGATTGTTATATTTAAAAAAAAAAATTACTTGGGTAAACTACAAAGGTACAATTCATATTGAAAACAATTCATGAAACTTTCCGCTGGTGAGCATGCTTCCATATTTTTTCTTGGAAGCAGAGCATGGTAGCCTTCCTTTGTTCCTCATCTGAAAATTTGCACTTTAAAAGATGTATCACTTAAAACATGAGGAGTGGGAAAAGAAGAAAAAAGTACATTCTTCTTTAAAGAATGTACTTTTGTGACACGCACTGAAAATTGCCTTTCTTAAATCACTCTCACAGGTCTGCTTCCAGAGATTACGATTGTTCTTTGTGGCATTTAGCAATTAAAATGTGTAGAACATTTATGAAACATTTGACCACCCTGAAACAGGAATGTGCATTTCAAGTAGACCCTTTTCTGTTGAGTATGAAGAGCATTTTGACCAGAATTTCAAGAGAAAGTGCAAAAATGTCTTTTACGACCAGCTGAATTCCGAATTCAGTAACAGC
>JAVCKT010019276.1:0-11608 GCA_032273925.1 Rhynchotus rufescens | reverse complement strand
CTGGCTTTTTTTTTTTTTTTTTTTTTTTTTTGAATCTTTGAAAGCTGCAGGTTATACTTCTTTTTTTCACACAATGAAAGAGCTATCTTTATGGAGTCCGGAAGACAACATTGATGCAGTTGTCTGTGTTTGAGAGGTGACTTTTGTTCATTAGTAAACTTTTGATTTGCTTTTTTTCTAATAACATCTAAAATGTAAGTTATGAAGAAGTTGGAAGTTGATATTGATATCCCTAGACCTACTTTGATGAGAAGAGCTCCTCTCTGTACTATGGAATGAGGTTTTTGACTACCAAGATACTTCGTAGCATTTGTTGTTCCCTTGCATCATATGTCATTGCAATATATCTCAGAGGTTGCATTTTTTTGGCAGAATTTTGCAGTTCTTAGTGTTGGCCTAACTGACTGTATAGAGAGGAAGGCAGTAAAAAATCAGGTCTCGGTATGAAACTTCCACGAGCAATGGGCTCTTTAATATAATGACAGTGGCAGAACAAAATTCAAAAGCTGGGAGTTTAAATCAGAGCACCTTGGACTAGAAAATGAAGTGCTCGGTTTTTACAGGGAGGGTGATTAACTCTTGGAATAGTCTCGGTGGGAGTGCAGTAGTTTCTCTGTCTCTTGCAGTTCTGTGTTAGGAAAAGATGGAGATGTGATTCCTCTGATTAAACATTAGCTTCCTCAATGTAGACATTACAACTAATATAGTCAGTCTAGGCTCCCTGACTCTTCTTTTTGTCAGTGGAGTCTGGGACATGATTCATCCTCTCCTCGTGTAGATGTGTAAAATGAGCTAGACAAGTAGACAAGCTGCATTCCAAAGTGCTCATTTCTCTCCATTGACTTAAAAAAAAAAAAAAAAAAAAGACTAAACCCTAGTTGGTACCTAAGCAGGGTACTAAACCACATGCATCTTTCCTGCAGACTTCAAATGCTTGAGTCCATTGCCGTAATAGAGTCTCCCAGTGCAATTTGAAAGATGTGAAGCAGACGCATAGAGTTTTGGACAGGTAGGTTTTGAGGAATACCTGAGAGGATCTAAATGACGCTACATAGTCTTTTAGGCTCATTGCATTACATGGGACAATTACTGCTCAGTACATCTCTGGGGCTTGTCAACCTTCTGCAGTGGGACGTGGGGATACATGTCCTGCGATTGAACTGCTCCAGGAAACTTACAGAGTGCAATGCTCTGCTGTGCAGACACAGCAGTTTTGCTCAATGCTGTGCCTGCAGAACTTGCTAGCGTGGACACAGAATTGCATGCTTGGGACTCTGCTTACAGGTCCCAGATGCTCTTTGCAGAAGAAGGTTGAATGTCTCAACACCACAGTCCAGGCAAGGCAAGAAAGGAGCTCTGACTCAGCCAGATGCAATCTTGCTGCAGAAATCACTTCGTCCATGGTTTGCATGTACAGGGAATTGTCCTGAAACATCATAACCCACCTCTTTCTTTAAAATGAGTTAATCTAGATGATTTAATGTCATCATATCATAAAGGTATGCATGCATTTACTCTTCCAGATCTGTGTGTATGCATGTATGTTGTCTGTACATCACTGTACTAAACAGTGGGTGATTAACAAGCAAAGTCCATTTGTTAAATTGTTTTATATACTCTAAATCTTGTGTAATCTGCTGTTGTATAATGCTGCCACTTATGAAGCTTTCTATTCCTTCCCAATGAAGCATCACATATAGCAGACTCCCATAGTGTTCATTTTGAAAGGCTGAGGTTGGGAGTGAAGTTGTAAAAATAAATCTGCAGAATAAATCTGAGCCATTAGCGCCTGAATGCTGATAATACACTGATAACTCTGGGTCCCAGCTGGAGTGTGGATGCAGCTGTAGATATTGTGGGTGTACTACTCTCTTAAGGAAATACCAGCACTATAGCAAGAAAATGTGTGTCCTGATTGCCCTTTAAGTGGATTTTCAAGGAAAAACGTGCAAAAACTGTTTTGATGTGTTTGTGGTGCTATCAGTACAGTCCTGGGAATTCCTTAAGTGACTCTATTGCAATGTTGCTGCAGTGTGCTGGGAAGGAGAGTGTTGTGCAGGTGTTTTCCAAGCAGAAGACGTTCCCTGTGGGATCTGTGTGCCGACTAATATCCTCTTTGTGACATAAAAGGTAGCAACAGTTAACTTGCTTATTCACACTATGAAAATTATTGCAATCTGCGTGAGAGAAGCTGAATCTGAGTTGCAGGTCCAGGATGTCAGTCATCTGTGTGGTGATGAGGCACAGTAGGGGCAAACTCAGTGGCTGGCCAGCAACCAATATAAGGATTTTATTTGAGATAGGGCCTCTTTGATGAAGAGACTTATTTATTGCTGAAGATGAACAATTTCCACATCCCCCTTCCCTAATTATTATGAAGTGATACAGTTGACTCTGAGATGAACCCAAATATCTGGTCAAAGCAGGTGTGAGAAAAATGTTTGAGACAGCAGGCTTAACTGCAGTGGTCCTTATGTCCAGGCAAAGCACTAGAGAGTGAGCAGAGTGGTCAATGCTGGAAAAAATACCTCTCAAGTTACAGGGCACTCTGGTCAGGAGATTTTGTCAACTCAAGCATGTGTAGAGAGAGTAGACTTGGCATGAATTCCAGTCACACATTACACGGCCTCATTCTGTAGTCATTATTCAGCACTTACTCAAGCAAAACTTTTGCTGAACTTAATGGGTTTACTACTACTGGCAAAATGAGTAAGAAATTTATTTGAAGACTCAGGTACCTTCAGGCCAAAGTCTCAAAGCAGAAACCCACTATATTCTGTATTGGTAAGGGTTTTCAGTAATCTTTCTAAAGACAGCAAGCATAAAAAATATACTAGAGTTAAAAAAAAAAGCCAAAATGAAACAAACAAACAAACAAAAAAGATGAGGCAGAAAATAAAAAAAGGGGACTATTCTGTATTTTGAACACATGGATAAAAATTGAAATGATAATGTGTCATGTTTTCTGTAAAGACTGAATAATTCTTCTATAGTATCTGGTATAACCAAAGCAGCCTAGACATGAGCTAGTATTGCTCCTTTTTTATGTCTAATTATATGGATGTGAAAAATACACCCTATATTAATGTCTTCTCATAAGGCTGAGAGGGGACTGAAAGTACCTTCCATGAAAATCTAGTCAGGAAAGTGAAGCTAATAAAGCAGGAATACTGCTATCCAAGAGCTCCGAGTTTCCTGAGTCAGTTAAAAATTGAATGTGTGGCCCACATGCAGGATCTGTGAAATGCTATGGGTAGAACAGTAATTTAGAAATTACTTGCACTTCATTTCAGAATGCCTGAACCTCTCCCAGGATGACTATTTGAGAGGTTTTGTCAGGAAAGGAAAGTTCATGCCAAGGTCCCTATTGCTATTATTGTTCACTCTGCATTTTATTTATTTTACATTAACAGAACAGAACAGAATGGTTAAGGTTGGAGGGGACCTCTAGAGATCATCCAGTCCAACCCCCTGCTCCAGCAGGGACACCCAGAGCACGGGGCACAGGGCGGCATCCAGGCGGGTTTGGAGACCTCCAGAGAAGGAGACTCCCCAACCTCCCTGGGCAGCCTGTGCCAGGGCTCTGTCACCCTCACAGGGAAGAAGTTCCTCCTCACATGGAGGTAGAACTGCAGCTTACACCCATTGCCCCTTGTCCTGTCACTGGCCACCACTGAGAAGAGCTTAGCCCCTTCCCCTCTACATTCTCCCTTCATGAACATGTTAATCGGATCCCCTCTCAACCTTCTCTTCTCCAAGCTAAACAGGTCCAACTCAGTCTCTCTTCATACGAGAGATGTTCCAGTCCCTTAACTGTGTATAATTGGATAAAAAACACTTTGTTAAGAAAGGTGCTTTTCAGTTGGATTTGGACATTCTTATAGGAATTGAATCTATAAAAGATTATTGCAATTTTAAGAATTTATTTAAAGAAATACTTAACATTTTTGAGGGTTCCAGAATCTTTTTTTTTTTTAATAGATACACCTTGTTTTCTATAAAGGGACCCTCTCTTACCTTCTGCTTGTACAGATTTTAAGAGAGCTGGGATCTTGGTGGGGAAAGGAGGACGTTGATAATATCAAAAGGCAGCCAAATAAATAAAAACAGGATATATGCAATAACAATTAAAGCGAAAAAAATCACATACTCCAGAGGCATGGTCCTTGTTATGTTTCCTGTTCAGCAGTGTACTTAAGCACCTGTTTAACATTAATGGTAAGCATATGCTTAAATGTTTCTGCTGACTGGGGAGTTAGGAGCAGCCTGCCTCGCACACACAATAGTTGAACAGCCCTTTTTCCATCTGCGTGCGAGCCTGGTGCAAGCTGAGCACTTTCCAGGTTAATTAGATTGGCATAACAAGATCCCTCGCGGGCTCGGTGCACTCATCAGCTCTTCTGTGCTCCCCGGTTATCAGGAGCTCAGCCTGAAATAGTGCATCTTTTGTTAGTAGCCGAAGGTGAATATTATAGGTGAATAAACCCCCATGTGTTCAAACAGAAATGGAAGAGACCAGATTGAGGAGGACCCCATAAATATGAATTTGGCTCTATATTGCCGGTGTAAATGTGGCACATCCTTCAAATGTTCAGTGTCCACTGAGGAGTGTTTAGGCTATGGAGCAGGCAGTAATGGCCGAGCTTGCATGAATTATGCATGTATTTGTCCATAACCCTCACCTGTGCATGATTTGGGTTGTTTAAGATGTGAAGCTGACTCTCAGCACAAGTTGCAGACTTTTTTTTTTTCATAAAATGCAATGTCCTTACAGTTTGCTCTGCAATATTAGTCAGAGTCCATCGCACCTGCCTCAGCAAGGAAAAAAGTTGGAATCAAAGAAATCCTAATTCAGTATAGAAAAAAAAAGAGCTTAAAAGTCTTGCAAAGCAGGGCAAAATTACATCAAGCCAAGGGTGATCTTTCCATAAAGCAAGTGAAATGAGGTGAAATCCCATTGAAGATTTAAGAGGGTTATTATTTACCAAATGAAGAAAGGAAAATGACCCCGGAGTATGGCTATAAGCATCTTGCCACGGTGTAAAAATGTAACAGAATTAGTTATTAGTCATTCAGGCCTTCTGATGGGCTTAAATGAGGAGGAAAAAGCACATGTTTTTAGGGGGAGATTAAATAGGTGAGGAAGAGTGAGATTGTATTAGCTCAGTGGCACAGTTTTAGCAGGAACCAGTGCCTAGGTTTCTGGTGAAGATTCCCCGTCTGTGTAGCTCCATCATATCTGAAGCTCTGTTTTCTGGAGACTTCTCTAATATTTCATTTTCCTGTTGAGGCTGTTTTTTTTTTTTTTTTTTGTTAACGTAACCTTCTTAGGTTTCTAAGGAGTTTGTATCCTTGTGAAACATTGCATATTAACACTGACATTGCAGAAAACATTGAGACAAAGTAGGCTAATGTGCAGCACGGAGACAAATGAATGTAGTGCCATCCTGAGCACTGTGCTTCCTGTGGTATTAAAGAAGGCACATTATGAATAGATATGACTAAAGAAAGGCAGAGCAACTGAAAGACCGGAAGGCTTTGAGCAATTTGCATTAGGGTATGGGGAAGCTTTCAATCTTCAGTCACCATTTGAATCTATCCTAAATTGATAGTTATTGATGGTTGCTCGCATCCATTGCCTGCTTGCTAATCCTTGTGTACTGTACAGGGAAGAGAGCCCTCCCTGCATGAGTAATTGCTGCAAACTGGCTTGTGACCACACGGCTCAGGCGCTTGTGGATGGTGAGTGATGGAGTTGATGGTGCCCACTTGGCAGGACCTTCCTGTTCATCAAGTGGCCTCCCTGCTACTGAAATTAAAATAATTTGTGGGTGTTTTTTTTCAGTTCAAAAATACCACAGGGTGTTCAGTCCTTTCGAACAGTGTTTTTTTGTTGTTGTTGTTGTTATTACTGCATGGCACGTACAAGTGTGTTGCATGTGTGGATTGAAAGCATGAAGCTTCTTGAGACAGTATTGGGGAGAGTCACTGGAGGAGGACACGTGGGGTGTGTGTCGTTTCTTTAAGGCTCCTAGGAGTGGTCTTTTTTTGTGTACTGTGCCTTTTTCAGAGAACTAGTAGCATTATTTGGAAAGCAGTCCAGAGGTGAAATGTCATCTCTGAAGCACGGACACTCACGTCCAAGATCCTGGAGTGAAATAAAGAGCAACCTACATTTGCAGTCAAGGCACATGCAGTCTCCACTTATGGGAAGAGCCCGTATGTCAGAGTGGTACAGCTGGTGAATTCATGCAGACATATCAAGAAGTTGCGGATCCTAGGAAATGTCAAATTGGAGGGTATACAGCTTGATTCCCCACTGTCCAAAGCAGTCACAGCATAGCATCGTTTCCATTGGGGTACACATGAGGCTTGAGGCTAGCAGAGTCCTCTCGATCCCACAATCCAAGCCCTGTATTAAACACATTTATTATCTAAAAAGAGAATACTACCATTTCTCTTGTGCTTTGAAAATGTGTCAAATTTCATTCATCTGGATGGATGAACTCCAGAGAATGAGTGGATGAAATGGACTAAGAGATTTTATTAATACATACCCAACTCTTCCATAAGATCTTACGTTTGGTTTTGTTACACTGATTTCCCACAGATTCGGTAACTGATATCTTTCATTGACTGTATGCCAAAGGCAAGGATCTCTATGTTGCAGTAGGTCCTGTATGTTATGGGAATGGCGACAGTTACATATCCTGTCTCTCCCAACCCTGTGGTGGGAACCGATGAAAAATATGGTTGATAACATGGAGGGGATTGAGGACTCTCAAATTCCAGTTATGGAAAACCTTGAAACAATGTCCTATTTGCAAAGGCTATAATGTATTTGCGGGTATCTACCTCTGTTACGCCATTATTTTTGGCAATCAAATGTGTAATTTCATCAAAGAAAGAATTCAGAATTGTTTGACAGGGCAAATTTCTGGAAACCCACATAGGCTAGCATTAATTATGCTCCTTTATTTTTCTTTATTAATTGGCTCCCATATCAGCTTTACTGCTTTTCCACTTTTAGGAGTCCCTCTAAAGGGACACTCCAAGCTGCATCATTTCCATGGGTAAAAAAAGGGCATCAGTTTTGAAAACACTGGTGTCAGTGCTCTAAGTCACGAGTGTAAAGTTAGCAAGGGTGAGGAGGAAACACGAGTGCAAAGTTAGGGAGCCACTTCGTGTTACGAGGTAAGGCCAAGTACCATCTGTGAGGCCTATTCGTAGTCTTACCACATTAGTAAAATGATACAGTGCATGTGTCTGTAAGAGGACAGGAGAGTGCAAGGAAGAACAAATTGATGTTAGTAAAAGTCCTGAGGCGCTGCTATGGTTTATTATGCATTTGGTTTGCAAGCAGTAGGAACGTGTGCTGGAGACGCGAGGAGAGGCAAAAATGATATTGATGATTCAGGAGAGGAGCAGCTTTATGATGGGAAGAAACGCGCTAACAATTCTCAGCTGTAATGAGGACAGACTGGGCTGGGAAGCAAAGGAATACAGATGTAGGACCGTGTACGTGTTGCTAACGCGGCAGGGTTTGTGTCACGCGGTCTGACTGAAAATCCGATGCTACATATCTGTGATACGGAGCAACTTAAGAAGTTGTTAATGCAAATGTGTCCTGCCATGAGGAGAAAAGCAAGTCTAGAGATTTGACTGTAAACGAGAGGAAGGACTAACCTATGGTAATGAAATGCAAAGTGTCTGATCAAAATTCAGCATGCTAATCTGCATAGTAAATCTTTTATATGAATGTGTCACTTGAGCCCCATAGTGAATGAGGTTTTCTTCTCACAGTGCATGTTGCCCTTGATGTCCATTTTGATGGTGGAGTGTGGTAGCATTTCACTGTGCCACTTCAGTTGCCCGCTGGAGCTGCACAAAATCCAATTGCTTTAAAGCTTTCCTGACTACTGCAGGCTACAGTATGTGCAAGACAACTGTGATTTGTTCAGAGGTAGAATGGGGAGACTTCGCTTGCGATTGAGAGAGTGTGACATTTAACCAGTGGGCATTTCTTCTAATCTAGTCATAAAAAAAAGAGAGGAATTTAAAACAAAAACCATATTGAAATGCCAATGAGCGTAGCACTTACAGGAAAGGATGCTGAGCAGTGGCTGTTAGGGTTTCCTCAGCTTATCTCCTTCACACAGGCTTTGTCATGCCATGTAGTTTCTGAGAAGAAACATTGTCCTGCAGTGAGAAGACTGAGATTGGCGATTGGCAAATTTGAAGTGAGAGGGGATGTGACACTGATTTCCTGTGTGACCTTGGGAAACCTCCTTGCTCAGGCAAGTGAAGGCTTCTCACTCCCAGATACCCAAGTCCTGCATGGAGCTGCTGTGTGGGCTTTGCCTCAGGTCTCCATTAAAAAAAAAAAAACAATAATAACCTGTGATATTCTAAACTCATGTTCTATCAGTGAGTATTTGGATAGTACATAAACTGGGGTCTTACTCTGAGAAGCTGAAGTACACGTGAACACTGAATATTACATTAAATAATACAAATGTGGTTGGCTTATCAAAGAAAGGGTGTGCCCTAGAAAATGATAAAAACATGTAAATCTGTACACTGGTAGTTGAGCTACATTTACAGTCCATGTTTGAATTATAAAAGAAACCTTATGGATAATTTCATTCATAATTTCTGTCATGCCTAAATCAGGATTTTATGATTTTTTCTAAGATTTGGTGCACAGAAATTAACCTTTTTAATGGATCGGGCTGTACTGATATGTTAGTAAACTGGTAGCATTTGAGTTAATGAGAAAATTCTGAGTGACAATTGAATCTGCTCTAAATTTTTCAGATAATTATTTCATGAATTCAAATCTTTCTGACTTTGGTTATTGGCCTCCTATGAGAATGGCATGATTTTGGTAATAATTTGATTAGAAAAAGAAGAATCAAAGCACTCTGCCAAAGCCAGTGCATTCGTATAAAAGATTTTGGAATGTCATCTTTTATTGTTATTTGCTTTAATATTATATAAATAATTCGCAGACAACTACTTATTAGGGCTTTAATAAAATAAGACATTTTGTTTGATGTGAACTGAAATTTTCTTTACTGGAAACAAAACAGTTTCAACAGTGCTTGTTTGCCTCTTGCTTGGGAAGGAAAACAATTATTGAAATAATAAATTTTCTGTTAAATGGAGATCTAATTTCCTTTCCCCACCTTAGCAATGTTTCTATCACGTAATTTTTCCATCAGTCTACAACCTATCAACACCATTAAAAATATGTTGTAAATTGAACTGTTTGAAGAAAGCTTATTTATACATACACTATTAGTCAATGCTTAATTTATTCTTTGCTGTTTTAGGCTGTGTGTTATGCAAGACTGTATTCTCCATTCATGACCTCTTTAATATCAAACACAATATTTCAGGCGTGAATTGACTTCTGTCAGGTTGTTAGCATAAATAAAATGAGCAGGACTGGATCCAGAACTGTTGAAGTGATGCTGTTACATTGTGGGTATTTTCTTCCTCTGGCTTCACTGGAAAAGAAAAAAATCTGCTACTTGCATTCTGTAATGGATGCATTGATGCCTCTTTGGATCTGAGATGATTCCAGAGGAGTCATTTTAGCTTTCCCACCAAGAATATAATAGCTTCTTTGCATCTGTTATTATCCCTATAAAATGGACTGTCAAAGTCATGCAGTACTCAGGGTGCCCTGACGTGTGATGAAGGCATCCTGAAAGTCCTTCACGTATGTTATGGGTTGGTTTCGCACAGGCTCTTCTAACATCTCCATATGGATCAAGCTTTGAAACCTGGCCACCTGAATGTGGCATCCAGATCTCATGATGGGTATTGAAAGTCGCTGTGGTTTCAGTGCTGCCAGTTTAGATCTTGGTTCTCTCTGCTCATTAGGGGTGGTTGTGCTTTCCAAGAGAAATGCAGAGGATGAAGTGATGAACAAAGTGCAACCACAGCCCAGACAGATGCTCTTCATCCTGCTTTCAAGCAGCCAGGGACAGAGAGGGAGCGTGGGTTGACCAGCTGCTCAGAGCCTTGCAGTCCCATGGCTAATCTAGTGTCATCCCAGACCTGCCTGGTAGAAATATTCAATCTGCTGTCACTCCTTGACTTGATCCCAGTTCCACCTCTCTTCATTTGTCTGAGTACAGTTTATTCTCCCCTTTCTTATCTTGCAGAATTTGCTATGAGATCAGTGTGTTGAAGTTAGACAAACAAGTAGTAAGTAAATATTACCACTTAAGTTAATCCTTAGTACTGAGAAGATTTGCTTGGCTGGTAGAGCGTGGGACATATTCTCGAGTGTGTGACTTGGTGGTGAGACGTCCCAGGGCAACTGGTAGCTGCTGATTTCTCAGGAAAGATCTGCACACAAAAGCTAGCCTGGTTCTGTTTCTTCAAAAGGCAGAGACCTCTAAGCTTAGACTGTAAGTCTTAGGAGCTTTTTTAGCTTGGTATGAAAAACAAGACCAACTTATCGCAGTTAGTAGCACTCACTGAATTCTTTGTAGCTAATTGGCAAAAGATGATTCATTTAAAGAGCTGTTCAGTTTGCACAGTGTTCTTACTGCTTGCATGGACTGCCTGCTTATGGATCCTTATCTGAAATAACTGTAGTAAAGCATCAGGAACAAAGCTCCCAACAGTGGTGCTAACCTGGCAGATTTTCTTTCCAGCGGAGAAAATTTAGTTTCCAGCCTCTCCTTCTTTCAAGGCTTTTCTGTGATTGCATGATGGGATGAAAGTTGTCCCCTCCTCATGCTTTGCAGCATTACAGGGTTATGATGCATATATAGGGCGTAATGTTAATCTGCTTTCTGTAATAGGCAGAAGAGACAGACACTCTTTGAAATGCCCCAGGAGAAAATTCCAATGCTATACTGAGACCTTCCTATTTCTTCCTATTTTTCACTCAACTGTGGCACCTGACCACTTCATTAAAACCTTGTTGCAAAAAACAAACTGGTAAATACTGAGTCCAAAGTGCTAATTTTTATTTTTTATATGAGACTACCCAAGTAGTCTCATATTAGTATAGTCTAAACCTGTTGTGGAACTGAGCTTTTCACAGTGACATGGGTGTGGCTTTATTTAAAGCAATCCCTATACTCCTCACAAAGGTGCAGTTTATATAAGGTCCTAGCTTGCTAGCTACACTATTTGTGCTATAATGACAAAATTTCACTGCTATTTGCAAACTGATCGAGGCAGACAGAAGGATGCAAAGGAACATTCCTTTTCCACTGGGGCTGGCCCAGCACTGCCTAGCAGAGACTTGTGGAGCTGCTAGTTGCCCGGAGTGATCCCATAAGTGACCCTGATTATCACTTTCATAAATGACTCTGCATTTTTCAACCAAATGACCAATGAAGCAAGAGACATTGAACAAGATTTTTAATTATAACAAATTGAATCTGTGCTCTCTAATCAGATTGTTGTATAGGTGGCTATTATTCACTGCTAAAAGTTAAAGCAATTAAACTTCAAGCAATCATTCGGCAGTTTATACCAAAGAACATTACCTCATTTGAGGGTCTGGGGTGCCTTTTTTTTTTTTTTTCAAATTATTATCCCTAGTGGAAAATCACAGTATATTAAACTTCCATCTATG
>JAVCKT010019270.1:0-15700 GCA_032273925.1 Rhynchotus rufescens | reverse complement strand
AATTCTAGAAGCTAATAAATCAGGAATTCAATTGCAGACTATACCATGACTGCTACATGTGAAGACAAGATTATCCTTGATGAGATGGTTTGAGTTTAAGGTTGTTATAATTTTTGAATGGTTTGAATGGTTTGCCTTTGCAACAAAGGGCAATATGCACATTAAAAAAATAGTAAATTATAGGCTCCCAGGTTTGCCTGATTCCTTGTATTTGAATAAAACACTTCCTTTATGTTGCCAATGTGAGGTACACTAGTGGCTTGAACCCAAAGGAAAATCTCTCTTAACAGACCATTATGGTCACCATTCTCTGAATCCTTCCTATTTCTATTATATCATTTTTATGATATAATATAAAATAGTAGTAATCAAGGTTGAGATGAAGCACTGATTTATATGCAGCAAGAAAAATGTCCCTGAGTATTCTCTACACTTTTATTACTACAGTCATATGTTTTAGTCACTTCTGCAATCACTGGACGGTACAGTACTGACCTTCAGGACCAGTGCCATGTAATCCTAAAATGCCTTCTTCATAGCCATGCAGTGAAGATGGTCCTCTTTTGAAAATGTTTTTTATCACTTCCCCAAATCATTTTGAATCATTCCATATTTAAGTCCAGACATACTAGTCAAGACTAGAGCTGCAGGATCCTGCTTATTAGAGTATTCAGTATGACAGTCATGGTGCTCCTTGTTGATTTATTACTATAAAACTCTACAGATATTCAGATCTGAATAGCAGTTGTTTTAGTAACTTATCCACACTTTATTAGAAAAAAAAAATACAAGTGGTTTCAAATAGTTACAAATGCAGGTTTCCTTGGTTTCCTTATTCATTAAAGCCAGTCTTCATTTTGCATGAACTCTTGAACACAAGAGGAAATAGAACGAGATTCTGAACAGTGAGATTAGAAGGAGTCTTTGGAAATCATCTGGTCCAACTCTTCCTGCTCAAGCAGGGCCATCTAGGACACAGTGCACAGGACCATATGGAGCATCTGGTCTTCGTACAAGTCCAAACAAAACTTTCAGATGTCTTTGATACATCTTTGTATTAGCCACCTTGGGAACGTCACACAGCTAGCAAGAGGGAAAAATATTGGTCCTAGGACTGATGAAGTAATGTCAAAACTCAACCCCTCCTCTGGACACAAGTTTACCAGTTCTGGCCTAAGGTGCTTTTGTAACATGGAATAAGGTTGGGCCAGCAAGGAAGGCAGCAGACGTGCTGTGTCAAATACTCTGATTTAAAATACATCAGTTGATGCTGCTGCAGTGTGAGAAGAAAGTGTTCCCAACAAGCTAATCACCAGACACATTCAGATGTTACTCCTCTGGGAGGAGCAAGAGCAGAATGATTTACTGCTAAATCTTAAATCGCTGCCTAATCTTAACTGCCTGAGGCAGGACATGCAGAGTCGACATAGCATAAGAAGTGTGAAAGGTTATTTATGTGTTTCACACTTCTCCCAGTGTCCTAAATTGTCCAGTGCTCCTGGCAAGTCATCTGTCATCTCTCAGCTTCTCTCCTAGGACAGAGTGTGACTCCAGAACTTCACAAGCAACACTATGACTCAATAGTCACATGCAAAGAAACCACAGAATTGAACAGGATTTGAGAGATAATTAAATGTGATGCTTGAATATCCTCACATATTCAAGCAGCTGACCATTCTATGGTCAGTCAGATGTCATGCATGACTTTTTAAAGGCTTGGGAACACAACAGAGGCTGTGTTCTCTTTAGTTTATCTTTTCTGAAAAAAACATTCACCTCTCTCTTCTTTTTCTCTCCTATTCCTCTCCTCTCATTCTTGATGGGCATTTAAAGGCAGCATTAGAAACAAACAGGCTCTTTCCCAAGGCTCCTCTCATTTCTATGAGCATTTCTGACTATAGAAGCAAAACTCAAGAATTTTAAAGAAAGTCTCTACTTAAACAGTGCCACTGAAAACCTATCTGAAAGAAAGACACTTTAAAATGAGATACACAGTATATTAATACTGTGATGGGACTATTTTGAGCTTCCCCTTCTTAGTTCCTTTTTTTTTTTTGATCTCAAGTTCAACAATGACAGCACTGTAGCTTCTCTGAGATGAAGAGAAATACCTGAACGACTTTGATAAATGAAACTGCTCTTTTCTATGATTTGTCCGTGAGCAAGAAGAAAGAAACACAGGGCTATATTCTTTCACAGTAAAAAAATAAAAGAGCCAAAAGGGACAAATTATGAGCAGATAGTTGCTCTTACTGCTGCTCAGTCCTGACTGAGCAATAAAATCAGAAACAACCTGCAAACCTGCCACAGTAGCAGTGGTCAGGAAAAAAGAAAAAGAAAAAAAAATAGTAGTTATTTAGAACAGGAAAACCTAGAATTGCTGCATTACCCTAACTTTCCCAAAGAGGTATTCTGATACAAGTATTCTAGCAATTGATAAAAGTATTGTAGTGCTGTGAATACTCTGATTGCTCCAGTAAATTTTCTGAATCAAAAACCTCGCTGAAGTGACAGATAATTGTCATTTATATCTCATGATGACAAAAGTCATTGTGCCCGTGCTTAATGATGTTCCTAGGTCTTGCAGTTGTGATCCTCCCAACTATCAGGGAATGCACCGGTCTAGGACACTCTAGTGCTACCTGAGCATGTCCAGAATGTTAAGTATTTTGCAGAGCCCAGAGCATGGCATTCCCACAGGGCGCTACTTGCTTAGGGCTTCTTTTCTCTTGAGAGAAAAAAATGGAGATCATTGACCTGGAGCCACTTTCTGTTCAAGTTCTGTGCTACCTTTCCTTGCAATCATCTTAAAACTCTTGCTGTGTTTTATATTTACTTTGAACTCCCAAATCCCAGAATGGCCATACTATGGAAATATCAAACAGCTGATGTTTTCCATGTTTCCCACCATGATGATATATGTATCTTGCAAGGAACTTGTCTTCCTAGAACCCACAAAATTAATTCAGACGACTAGACATCTTTAAGAGACTTTTTTTCTTCTACAAAAACTGCCCACTATATGATTTTATTTCATTATTTTTTAGATGGGTCTCATTCATGATTTTGGTTAATAGTACTGGGAACAGCTGCAGCTTTATTCTCAGTCTCAAAATAGGCCAAAATAAACCTTCTGAGAAGGGAAAACAAGTTGTTTGACTTGTTCAGCTCAGTAATAACAAAGTCATCAGCTCCACTGTTAATTTGTAGCAGAAACATCCATCTGTGAAAAACATGAGAAATGGTCAGGGGAGAAAAAAAAAACAAAAAACACATGCATCTTTTTCATCTGGATCCCCAGATATGCTGTCTTAGTTGCTGTGCTATACTACTAACACTTGCACAATAAATAATGGTCCAAATTTATCCCAGGTGTAACTCAGCAGAGTTACTACAGGAATGAATTGCTCTCTTCAGATGCGATTACCCACATTTATTACAAACTATTTTGATAACTTGTTATAAATCTCCAGTAATTCTAGCTTCCAAGCCAGGAATACTGTGAGCACACTCCTGTGACTGCAGCAAAGGAAGCTAGAAATTTGGCTGGCATAGAAAGAGACATTTAAGAAGCACAGATGTGGTTTGCAGCTATTGGAGTCAAGATAAAGAGTTTATTTAGGAAAGAGATGATTCTAGAGCATTACAAGGTAACTTCATAATTTGGTGTATGCTTGGCACGCAGTTGTTGGGAGGCCTCCAGGAGCCTCTGGATATGCAAATCTATTTTACTTTTTCACATAAATAAACAAAATCAGATCTGTGGTGAGTTCTGTCTCAAGCAATCATATTTCTTTAAGTGTACAAATGCATTTCTCCTCCTCTCAGCCTTTTAAGCTGAAAGAGCTCTGACATAACCAATGTCCTCATGAACCTCTCAATCCTGTTCCATGCTATCATCTCCTCCACAGGACTCCATCTAGGGACAGCACCTGCTCTCAGGCTGGTGCAGGATATGGTGCAGGATATATCCTTTAGTCTCCTAGAGGGAGCTGCTCTTCCTGTTGCGTTGCCCTCCAAGGTACTTGAAGATTTACTGGAGGACATCATTTGGGAACTATGAAATTGTGAAAATTATCCCTGGAGACAAAGCTGCTCAAAGGAGTTAGGGAGGTTATTACTTGATGACGTGTAAAGAAGTGTCTGGCTGAGTTTTTCTTTATAAAAATAATCTGTGCATTTATTTGTAAGAAGAAAATCTTTAACCTAGCAAGCCCAGAGAGGCTGAATTTGGAAACCAATACCAACTTTGCTGCATGAGATGTACTATGCTTTCCATGCTTTTCTCCTGGGATTAATTGAAAGCAGTTATTCTGCTGTTGTGATTAGATAACTTAGATTCCTGTTGTTATGATTCACTTAACTTTTATTTTTTCCCACCACACAGCAAGGTCCTATCCATTTTAAACGATCTAAGTGCTACATCAGTGTGGAAGAAGGTGCATGGACCCTTTTGGGAAGTGACTTGGATAACAACCCCTGCTAAGGAGAATACAAGAGTGCACAGGGTTTGTGGATGAAATGCAGAGAACTGCCTGGTGAGTATTTGCCCAAAACTCATATATTAAGGAGGAGGAGGACCAAGATTAAACAGTGAGCAGGGAGATACAAAGAGGGTCTTGAAACAAAAGAGTCAACTTGAAAATAGATGTAGAAGAAACAAGAAAATATGTAACCGGTGTAGAGAGACTTTGGAGGGGGTATGGCACGCAGCAAGCAAGGGGATGTGAGCAGGAACTCTGCAGCCATGTGCCATCTTGTATAGGGTTTCTTATCTGATCATTTTCTCTCTCGCCACATATGGGTCAGCAGGTTGCAGGGATTGTTGAGATGGAGGTGAGTGCAGCCCTCCATGGAGAGGGGTGCTGATAACGTATCTGGACTAGCTTACAGTCATGGGAATCGTTATAGGGAATAGTTAGAAAAATTGAGGAGTTCTTTAACATTTTTAAAGTGTCTAGTACTGTGATTTACCTGTTTTATTATGTGATATTGATCCCAAATGTATAGTTCACTGATTGACACTTAAAATACATGCTGTTATCAATATATTGCATTGAATCTGATTTGGATTTAAACTACATGGGCCAATTCCTTACCAGAACTATTAGGATTGCTTCCATGACACCAGTAAAATATCTCATTATATTTAACAGTGGGTGAGGTCCTTATTTCCACTGACCCCTTCCTGAGGCCTCACAAGGAACATAAATTACAGTGTAATAGCATCACAGTCTAATAGCATCACCATTACCCCGTACTGATAAAAAAAAGTTACTGCAACAGTTCAGATTACAAACTTTTAGCTTTTTTATCCATTTACTAATGTACTTCAAACACAATTTATAGTTATCTGCCAGGCTGGCCTAAAGGAAACACAGATCCAGTAAAATAAGTCTTTTCGTTGTTTTCCTCTTCTTTTACACAACTTCAGTACTAACATCTCTGTTCAAATTAAATCCAATGATAAACTTAATTATTGCAAGTAGAAGCATGCCAACTTCCTGTTGATGCACCTTAAACACAGCAATTTTGCAGATGGATATGGCAAAAACAAATCCCTTGAGCTTGGTTTATTTTTCCTGGTAATTGAAAAGTAATTCTAGGGTACAGAGTTGTGTCTCCCTGACGGAGACTGAGCACAAACTTTTATTGTGTTTTCTTGCACACAATGGGTTTCCTTTTGAAGCAACTTAAAAGTAATGACAGCTTTTATTTGCCTTTTATAAGGATGCGAAAATGAGGCACAGAGTGACAACCATTTTAATTTTACTGCTGAAAAAGGTGACAAACAGGTTAGACTTCCCATCTCACAACTCCTGTTTGGGCTCACTAGCAGAAAGACGTGACATGTCTCGATAGCTTTTCATTCACACTACATCGAAAAAAAAACAAAAATCTGGGAGGTGTTTGGTAAATAAGCAAGGTGAAAATGGATGGCCATGGAGGTCATCCAGGAATTTCTTCCACTTACTGATTTTTATGCTGTTTTATGTTGCTATTCACAACATCCAGTGATATCCAAAGTTCTATATCACCTGAAATCTCAACTCTAAAAAGCAAAGAAGAATACTTTCCTTTTCCAGGGATTTTCCTGAGCCGATCAGATGGTTTTGCATGTTAGTGTTATGGATTTTTCTTTCACAGAAGTGCCTAACTGCTTTTGGATATTTGTTGTTATAGAGTAGTGCATGTTTTACAGCCTATATACCCTGAGACTTTGCAAGCAATGATGATAGCCATAAAAGAGATAATTGGTATACAGCACAATCCAAATACATATAGCAGTCTGTTCAAGTCCAAAGGGTATAGAATTCAACAAAGATTTAATTTTGCACAGCTGTAGTACTGGCCTATTTCCTTAAGTAATGGGACGTGACTTTTCAGACTCAGAGGATATCCCCATTGCAGCTAAATGTGACTGTAGTCATGAACACCTACTAGTTTTCTTGGACTTTGACCGCTCAAAGAAGCTGGAAAGGTCACCTTTCCACAAGTACGCACTGTGGCAGCTGTTGTGTCAGCAGTTACTAATTCTACTGAAAAAAAAAAAAAAAAAAAAAAAGAAAGGAGGGAGAATATAGGGCATTTCAGAAATGAAGAACACCATGAAGACATTGAGACACTTCACAAGAAAGCTGTAATTATTCATCCTTGCTCCAGTAGAGCAGACGATAACAGAGGTGTTCTCCTGTGGAAGGAAAAGGAGAGAAGGAGAAGGAATGTCTACCACAAAAAGATATGCTGCACAGACAAAAGTCTCAAACATCTTTCTTCGCTTGGCAAGTGGACACACCATTAACTATCCAAGGACATAAAGGAGTAAGAGATAACGGTGGTTTGAACTGCAAAACTTTGCATCCTAAGTCATCTAATACTGGAAATATTTCAGTTTTACTTTATTTAAAGAGATACAGATCTGTTAGTGTTCTGGTTGACTCCTTATTACCCTACCACATGAAGGAAGGAACAAAGGGATGCTTTGACATAGTCGAGGCAGAAAACCTTATCTCCTTCTACAGTCAATGGACCCCTCTCAAAAGTGATTCACAGATGAAATGTCCTACATACTTCAAGGATTTTTACTCTTACTGGAAAGAAATAGGTGTCTCCAGATAAGATTTCCATATGCTAAATTAATTTCTTACTGTTTGTGTCTATTTCTCTATGATTGGATGGAAACCTTAGGTATCTAGACTCAGGTGACTGACTTTAAGATATCTTAGTTTTTAACCCTTTGCCCTCATCCAGACATTTATGAAGTAAATATCTATATTTGACGTAGCTGCCAAAACGTACTTTAAATTCAGTGAATAGTGTACCCATGTCCAAGTCATTTTCATCTCACATTAACACAGCCTGTTAAAATAGCTTGGACAGAAGTGTCCATTTCTTTCTAGTATGTGTATAAACACTGCTCAAGATGACTGTTTCAAACTCAAACTCTGATATTGTAGACCAATAAAATCAGACAGACAGAATCTCATTCCTATCTAACTTAAATTGAATCCCATCAATAAAAGTCCAGGTTCAGTTAATCCAATATTCTACTTTTGAACGTAGCTAATCTCTAAAATGCAAAGAACAGCTTAATTCAGTTGGGCTACTTGTGATCATTACAGATTTTAGATTCATTTCCAGTGAATGAATCATTCACAGAAAGCTCAGACTTTTCATCTAATGTGTTATGGGTTATAAGTCTCCAGCAACAACTGTACAGTTTGCAGAGCACCCTTTTCAATCAATGATCATGTTCACAGGATCCCATAGTTATCTTTATCCCCTTATTCAGTGTTTGAAATAGTGGTCTTTTTAAAATCCTGATCCAGACGGTGAAAATTATACATTGATTACAATAGAGTTTTCCTCCTGACCAAGTCGATTATCAAAATGTCATTATTAGGGTAGAAACTACCTTATACCATTCTTACCGCAAGCATCAGACTCTATTCTTTGATGATGTCAGGTAACGATGAAAGAGAGCAAACAGGCCAAGGCATTTTCTACAGGAAAATATTGTGAGTCTGCAACTCTCTATTACTAGAAGTATACAATATCTGAAAATACTGGATCTGACAAGTATTACTGTACTACAAATAAACAAAAGGAGATCTGCAACTCTGAAGATGTCGGTTCCATTCTGGATACCATGCCATTTGCTCTACTATCTTACTCTATCAGTCTGAATAGTCATAATTTTTGAGGCCTTCTCAGATTACAGCCATACCTGCACTTTTGATGTTTTAAAGATGCCTTTTGCTCCACATCATAATGCAACATGGACAGGAGTCAAAATATCCGTTACCAGATTATACAGGCAATGTTTTCTCTTTTTCAATCTATCTTTCTCTCTTCTCTGAGAAAACTCTTCAGCCCATTTCTCTGACCTGTGTAGGTCCGTCCAAATAGCAGCCATATGCTCCAGCATTCCCAACCCATTCCCAATTTGACATTGCCCATGCATTTGCTGAGAACGTGCTCTTATCATTAATAAAGATATTAAACAATATTTGTCCCGGTATAAATCTTGAGGGAAACCACTAGTAAGCAGCTGCCAGATGGATTTTGTGCCATTGATCACCATGTTCTGAACCTGGTAGTCCATGTAATTTTTCACATACCTGACCCTCCACCTAAGTTGTCCAAGTTTATCTACAAATTTACTATGAGACATGGTAACAAAAGCCTTGTGAAATTCAAGGTATACAACAGCCCCTGCTCTTCCTTTGCAGTCTCATCACAGGAGGTAGGCAGTTATTCAGCGATATAGCTTTGCTGGCATATCAAGAGTTTTGTTTTTGTTTTCCAGTAAAGAAAATAGTAAAAATGGAAGTCATAGAAATCCAAGCACCTAAATCTCCATTTGGCATCAACATAAAAAACACTAAAGTGTCAATCACAACCAGTGCTTCCTCCTGCTTGCTGATAGCACATGGGTATTTCCAAGGAAATGTAAGCCTGGTGGGAAGAAACTTTCACATTGATTTCAGAAACTTTCAGATTCAGATTTTCATTTCTCTGCCTTGGTGCTGCAAGAGACATCAAGAAATTCAAATATGACTTCCTAGCACTTCAGATACTGTGGTCACAGCTCAAAATGATGGGTGGGAGGACGAAAAAGTGGACAGGCTAGATTGTGTTTTTTATCTAGCCCAGTGAACCACAAAGGACAGTGAAGATGCTACCTTTGCATTTTATTTTCAGTATTTATAAAGGTCTGGAAGAAGGGAGAAGGGAGAAAGGCTACAGTTTGAGTTCATCTGGGCCATCTTGCAGACTCATAGCAACACTGTATTTATTTAATTGATGGATTTTCAAAAAGAAAACAGACAAAAAGAACCATCTGTTCTGTGGGTTCTGAAACACAAGGAAATCATAGAAATCCAGAAAGCAGTAACAGGCAGTGTAGGCTTTTTGTTCGAGATATCTTTGTAAGTCAAGATGAATGAACATCACCTACCCCAGCACTCACTATTCAATGAGTTATTGAGATATGCACATTAGACAGATTCGGAAGAAAGAGATCTCTATGGGGATGTTGAGCATTTCCTGCAAAATAATGTTGCTCACTAAGAGTCTATTTCTGCACCAATAAATTAAACAGCACCAAGACCATGGCACAGGTGCAGAGGTTCTACATGCACGTTGATAAAAAGCCAAAACAGTCTTTAGCTGATTTTGGCCCTGTGCAACCAGCAATAGCCCAAATAACTCTGCTGCATGGTTTGGGAGTCAGCCCAAGCCAGGAACCTTCCTCACTAGATACTGGACTCTGGAGGTAACTGAATGATATGGACAGAGTCTGGTTGTGCTTTCTGCCCTCCAGGCTCAAGGACAGCTGGCATTGGAAGTGATGTAAGTATACTCTCTTAAGTTCTTTCCCCATCAGAAGAAGATCCAGTTTTTTCCTAAATATTGTAATTTAAATGTCTTCCCTTTTCTCCCTGTAAGGATATGGAAGGGCTCCTCCACTCTCCTTGAAGAGATGGGTATTTTTCTCAGCATTTTGATATCTCAGTACCCACCCTTGATGTCTCCTCTCTATGTCAAATACAGGCTGCTATTGCTGTCTTCGAAAAAAATCAGTACTAATAGTACTGTCTGGCAAGGAGTGGCAAGCCCAGAGCATAAATCTAACAACTTACTGCTAAGGAGCTAACAATCCTCTCCCCAGATAAGGACACAAGATTGAAGAGAGGCTAGGAGATTTACTGCGAAGAGAAAACAGGGTACGAAGAATGAAAGGATGAGGGCTAACCAAACAGTAATGAACTTACAAAGTAGGATGCTTGCTTCTACCTTGGTAAGCACAGATCACTTCTTCATGGCTCTGCATCTGCCCAGGCATTTGTTTTTGCTGTGTTTTCTCACCTTGAGAGACATCCAGTTGCTATGACACTTGATGGCGTAGACAAGGTCACCTTCTTTCTTCAACAGTGCAAGACATGGTTCTCTATAGACCTGGGCCTGGGACCTGTGGGCCTGGCTCTGCAGGCTCATGTGACCCAAATTTCTCTTACATACACATCTCCTTCCTATGTGATAAATGAAATGCAGGAGCACTCCAGGACCTTGAAACACAGGATTCAGAAAACCTGCAAACATCTCTAGGGGCTGCAACATCTCTCTGTGCTTCTTGTTCTCTTTCTCCTCTCTTTGTATAGAAATAAGCAGCCTATTTCACCATTTTACTTACTGAGAGCTGAACAGCCCTTGTCCAGAGAACTACATGCAAGACCAAACATCCCATACCAAAGTGGCTTTCCACAACCTTCAGTCTCTTTTTACTGTTTTGTACTCTCTAGACCTGAAGACCTGGCCTTGAAGTGCGCATCCTTTCTGAATGAAAACAGAATGACCATTTTCTCTCTGCCACCAGAGCTGTTTCTGCCTCCCTCCCCTCTCATCTCCACAATTACAGAAGACTCATGAAAAAAAAAATCACATAGAACAGCACAAAGGAGATTGAAACCTCCAGGAATAACAAGTATGAAAGAATATCCTCTTAAAAATATATTTCCACACCATAATTGCCTGAAGGATTTTTTTTTTCAGAAGGTTTTGTTCTACTTCTGTTTCTATATGTTCCTGTTCCTCATGCCCTATCGTCTTAGAAGTTTTTCACCCCATCAGCTGAGCTGGATATTAGAGCAGACCTCAGGCTTTCTCCGGGACCATGGACACAGGAATTTTAGCCAGTCAAGTGTTGCAGTTTCTCAAAACTGTCACTGAAACATAAGCAAGCTGTTGACTGCATAGTAAGTGACTATAAAGTGACTGTATGTGCCCTATTTGTTTAGGCTTGAAGGAGAAGTGATCTTCTACTTAACACAAAATAACTCAGTGTAATGATTCACACCAATAAATAATATTGCACATCCTCTGAGGAAACCCTCCAGTAGATTTCTAGTGTATTTTAGTACAAATTAGTGATTCTGGTTTTAGGTCTGCCAGAGTGTATCCATCCACCTTTTCAAATATAGCAATAACAAATGGATTAATAAATGCCCTACATATTCCAAATTGGTTTCTAGAAGACTCTTTCAATTTTAATCAGAATTTCCCTATACCTGACTGACTAGGTCACCTTCTATCCAAAATGCCTTTTGTCTTAGATCTTTCTATTTCCATGCCTACACAATTTGATGATGCTTCTCTCCACCTGTCCATCTGGTTCACACACCTGTTTTCTCTTCCTCCAGGTACAGAAGTTGATGACTATAACAAATAAAAGATTAAGCTGAAAAACAATGCAGTCCTGTTATTTCATCATACATGCTATTTTTAAAGGTGAACATCAATGAACTTCCAGCTCACCCTTTTGTAACACCCTGTTGTAATGGTCCCTTGAAGATTTTCAGGGAGTGAAAGTCAAAAGGAAGACATAGGGTAGCAATTCTATTGTTCAAGCAGCCTGAAGCATCAAAGCTACAGATGACCTGCAAAAGAATTGAATCAGTTACTCTTTCATTTTCAGATCACATTGCCCAATATATTACAACCTGTTCCAAAATATTTCTGAGCTGAATATATTTTGCCAATTGTTAAAGGTTGAGAGAGTTTCACTTTTTTTCAGCATGAAACAAACATCAATTTTCAAAGGAAAAGAAGACAAAGATGCAAGAAATCTATGGTATAGGATGCTGGTTTTGTGTTTTAAAATAAAGATAAAAGGCACAGCTTGCAAACTGCAGTGCAAGTAGCTTCACAATACATATATTTTCTATATAACCTGAAAATGACTTCATGTGCGTGTGATAGAGAGGGGCAGAGAAAGAGAAAAACAGAGATCTTAAGAGAGTAAGAGTGATTTAATTAGTTGAATATTTTATAAGACCTCATGATCCTTTGGCTTGTACTGTCCCAAATCTTATTAGGTAGAGATGGAAGATGCACTATTCCCTGGTGTCAACATTTTGCCAGAGCACCACTGAAAATATCAACATACAAGTACACCATAAACAGTGTTTTACACGTGAAGGGATGTACGAGATGCGGCCAACACCTTCCTATATAGCTCCTTTTTTAATGAAAATTTCATTAAAAAAGGGTCAGTTCAGAGAAAGAATGCCTGCAGAAGACTTCTGCATTAGTAAGTTGAACTTAGTAAATTGGTCTACAGCTGATCATCATCTTTCTACTGCACCAGCTATCTGATATAGACTTGCAGCCATAGGATGTCCAGACTACAAAGAAACAAGAAAAAGTAACCTGAATAGCTCCCACTCAGAAAGAAACAGCTGAGATGTTGAGTAAAATGTAGGTCTTCCTATGTTCTCAGTGAAAGAAGTAATTTCCTGAGAACCATTTGGCCACCGTGCCTCTGTGTATCTTCAAGGTGAAGGCCTGGTTTCTGCTAGGAGGTGAGCTGAGGTGTTGGTCTCACCTGGTAAGAACTCTCCCCTGGACAAAGGCTTCAGCTGCATTTTCAGATTTATAAAATATTATGAATTTAGTATCTTTGAAACCTCAGCCCTTTGTAAAGAGCTATTTGTTATTGGCCAGTAAGTTTAGAGTCATTTGCAAGGAACAGACATCACTTTGCTTAAGCCTTAAGAAAGCAGATAAAATGAAAGGAAACTGTCTTTTAGTAACACAGGATGCTTACAAACTTACTTATCAGTTAAATTTTGCTTCAGATTTTCTTCTATGCATGAGCATAAGGTTCTGGAGACTTGGATCCTCTGACCTGATTTGGCTATGTAGAGGTTAGCTGTCTATATTGAAGATTTAGATCCTGCTACTGTTAATGAAAATAAATAAGTAGAGGGCAATTCATCCTACCCTGAAATGCATGTATACAGGACGCAAGATGAATCGTGCTCTAGTGCCCGGTGAGCCAATCTTTCTAAAAGATCTCCAGTGAGAAATTGCACCTGCCTAAGCAGAGGTGACAAAGAATGTCAGATAGGCTTTCCTTCTAGAAGTCCTCAAAGGCACCTCCTGCAAGACAGTAACTAGACAGAAAATGGAGATACTTCCAGCAGATCCGCTTCACCATTAGCTTAAAATCCAGGTTCAACCTGTCTGTCTCAGTTCTTGTATGTGTGGCAGGATTCATAACACTGACTTCATTTTTACTGTAAACTCTGAAAGGGAGATTTTCTCTCACCATGAAGTTTCTCAGCATTAACAAGGAAGTGCTTTGTAGAGACAGAATTTGTCTCTTCATTTTTCTGAAGAGAAATATTAGTCCCAAATCAGAAAGTAAAGTCAAATTCTGCTGAAAGCTTCCTTCTTAATAAGCCTACACTTTTTGATTAGAAAAATATTTTCCTGAAGCATTTTAGCTCATTTTTCATTCCTTATGTCCAGGAATAATCAGATAAACTCCACATAAAGAAGATATTGATAAGACCTGTATTTGCATTGTCATTAATAGCAGAACACAATTTCATGACAACACATAGAAGATGACAGATAAATGGAAACATCTCCAAATTATCTGTGATAAAGTTATTTAATAGTGAAAATGGTGTCTGGAAAATCATACGCAAGTTGATTCTAGAGTCTACCACCCAGGAATCTACTTTTGTAGTTACATCTGATTTATAGAAAATATGTCAGTAATGTCTCTGATAATGTCCTATAGGTAGGGTTACAGAAAACCTAGAGCATAATCATTAATCATGATAGATATGGGGTCTATAACAGGCTGCCGAGAGAGGCTGTGGAATCTCCTTCTCTGAAGGTCTTCAAATTCTGCCTGTGCCACGTGTCTGCTGGAGCAGAGTGCTTGGACTAGATGATCTCTAGAGGTCCCTTCCAATCTCAACCGTTCTGTGATTCTGTGTGATTCTGTGATTCTGTGAAATTAAATGAAACAATTTGGTGCTTTCTCAAGTCAGTTAACAAGAGTGTCTGTAGACCTGATTCACTGGTGAGGGACTGCACTGCAGAAATAGCGTGTGCCATACCGACATGTGTATGTGGGCTATCTAGGATTAAGGCCCTCACAGATCCACCTCTAGCTGGTGTTCTGGAGAAAGAAGGTAGTAAAGGGAGTTCCAAGACAAACATATACCATATGGACCACCATATGCCATCATTGGACCACTCCAACATTCAGGTAACATCTCAGCTCAGTGCTATCTGGTGTGCCTGGTCTTCACAGCAAGTGCAGTGTCAACACACACACTGCCCCACAAGCAGCTGAATAACACTCTGACGTATCAGTCTGAGTGACAGAAAAGAGCATTTTCTGGTCTCTACTCAAAGTTAGTTTGTCCCAGCAGCCACATTCTGCAGCTTGTCACCAAAGACACATTCTGCTCACATGGGAACAAGCAGGCCTTTTCCATTATGTATTTAATGCTCCTCGGTTGTGCTTATGAAAGATGATAACCTGCACCACCAAGAGAGCATTTTATCAGGAATAAGGAATAGCACCAAGTGAAAGAAAAAAGTTGTTGATCTGAGCAGCCTATTGTCCTAGTGCCATAAAACTCATCTATAAGGATCATAGTCAGCAGTTGCTTTGCAATTACTGTAAGCTCTGAATAGACAAATCTTTGTCCTTAGCCTTTGTAATTCCAATAGAATCACAGATGCTTAGAAAAATAAGCTGGAAAAGACCTCAACAAGTCATCTAATACATCAACTGCAGTCCTTGTTATCCAGACAAATAAAGGGTAATTTCTCCACTACAGGTGCTCTACAATTACTGTATTACAATTACTGTTATAAGCATTTTACCAGCATGGCAGTAACTAACAAATCAAAAGCATATGTTATTCTTTGAATTCCTCTAAGATTTATAGAAAAAGGTATTCCTACCTTCATTCTGCAACATGAAGCAAAATTAAATTGTTATAACATCTTGCAGTAAATCTTGTCTAGCATGTCTATAAATCAAGTGAGGGTTTTCTGTGCCCTACAAAGACTGTGATGAGGTATCATTTTAGCAAGGGTCCTATGTAGACGTTGCCAATGAGACTTATCATTGCACTGTACACATTCATAAAAGGAGAAAGTTATAACTTGGACCTATAATCTTTGTGGGAACCTATATAAGATTTTCTCCAACAAAAGCAAAGCTATTTGTTTATATTCATATTAGTCATTGTATAAAAACTACAATGAACCCAAATACTCTTCCTCATGTTGAGTCTGGTAAGTTTAGTGGAGAGGTACAACTATATATCCCTCTACTCCATACAGACACCAAAGTATCTACAGCAGCATGCAAACTCTTGGAAGG
>JAVCKT010019268.1:0-11451 GCA_032273925.1 Rhynchotus rufescens | reverse complement strand
AGGAAGGAAGGCAGGAAGGAAGGAAGGAAGGAAGGAAGGAAGGAAGGAAGGAAGGAAGGAAGGAAATATTTTCTTAAAGAGATAGTTTCTGATATAAAATGGACAAGTATATAATTCTAGCTTCAAAATCCAATCTTGTAGAAAATGAAAATTAGCCTTCCAAAGGGAATTAATTCTTTTTCTGAAAGTATATAGCAATAAAAATATTATGATTACATCTTTACGCAAACATAGCATGTTTCCTCTGCAGAGGGAAGCCAGTAACATTTTTGCAAAAGTACACCCTTGCTAAGGACGGAGATGGTCTAAATTCCTGTGGGAGAATAGGCAGTTGGCATTTGCTCTGTATGAACATCACCAGCAAGAGAAGGCAATTTGTTAGTCACTCCTAGGAAGAAATGTTCAAATGTAGACACACAAAAAAAAATCAAAAATTGGCCATTAAACCCCTTAGAAACACATTTTTCACCAGTTCTCTGATTCAGCAAATACTTAGCAAAGAAAATGAGAAAGGGGACTCTTCAGGGAAGCTAGACAAAGAAATAGTGAGGTAAAGAGGAAGATGAGGATGAGAAGGGACACAGAAGGGCAAAAGTGAGTTGGGGAATGGAAGGGAAAGAAGACTCTCTCTCTGGTGTTTTAACAAACTCCCTGTAGAGCAAGAGATAAGGAAATTGATAGGAACTCATTCTAAGAGTAAAAGAGGTCTATATAAACTCTCCCAGAATACAGTGACTCAATCTGAACATATTTATGAATACAATTTCCAAAGTCAAGCTTAAACTCACAAAAATGTGAATGTAGTACCCCATATATTTGAAATTAGGTATACCTTTTACAGCAATGTATCTTTATATTTGTGAAAAAGGTAATGTGCCTTTAGATTTATTTTCCTGGGATCTTTTCATATTGCTCATGTATAAAATTTTAGCTATTAAAAATAAAATAAACCTCTAAGTTCAAAATGACATTAAATTGGAATGTATTTTGGGAGTAAATGTTTACAACTAAAAACATTATGGGAGAATTTTAACTACCTATAAACAAGCATTGAAAATCAAGAGAATTTAGAGACTTAATTAAACCCGTAAGGAAATGCACTTTAGGTATAGAAATATACGGCTTAGATATTTCAACAGCCTTAATTCTGCCCTCATATAGTACTCTGAAGAGGCAAGGTAAAAACTTCAGTGATCCTGGGGCCAGGAAAGTCATCATGCTTTGTTATATTCAAACCCGTATAATAAGCTTAATCATCCTGCAACAACACCTGCCCTGAGTTTGGACAACAAGATTTCCCAAGACCTTTTACGGTTGTCCATAAGGCCACTGTAGCTAGATGTCCCCACAGGATACTGCTGCTGTGTTCCTTAGGAAGCCAGGCCTGGTGCAGGTCTTCTCTTTCTGAAGTCATACTGAAATGTCTCAGCTATTTTTTAACTAGGACATTGACACAAAAGATTGATGCATAAACTGACTGAAACAAGTCCCTGGTCCAGCTCCAAAAGGATATTGAAATAGTTGCTTTTGTGCATTCAAACTAGGATAGAAATAATCTGTTGCTCTTGTTCACGTGGCCAATATTGTGGCTGTTTGTGCATTCACCTCCAGAGACACCTCTAGTTCTTGGCTCCACAGAAACACCAACACAGAATTCTTGTAAGCATCAGAAGACATTTTTTGTAAGATGTGTGTATGTGAATGTATAACTGCAGACTGTGTTTGCACAAGGAAGCCAAGCCAACACAACCTGAACTGTAATCTCTCTCAGTTTCTAAGTGCTTGGCTTAGTATTGCTAGACAAAGAGTGAAATGTGCTTTTAACATAGCAATTATTTGCATATATCCATAAGAAACACTGCTGAGGAATATTGTTTTTTTTTTTTTTCTTAGTGAAAGTAAGGCAGTGCAGTTAGTTTACTGCAAAAAACATATTTTTTGTTGATGAGTATTTCAGCTAGCTTTTAAACACTCTACATGTGTGGTATTATTTCTATAATTATATTTAAAAGGAAGCACACGAGACAAGAATTGTGTTTTAGTAGAGTAAGGGACACCGGGTTTATCATGAAATTGTGCAAGGGGTATAATGTGGGAGTAAAAAGGAATGAAGTACAGGATCAGTGGTGAGACTGCTTCAGAAGCCTTACACTTTTCACCTGATGACAGATACCACCAGGCAAATGTAGGACTCAGGATGGTGCAGCCTGTAGAGGAGAGGTTTGCTCTGGGGTGCTCCCCAAGAGCTAACAAACCCCAGATGCACCACAGACCAAGCCGCCATCCTCTAATGACCCCATGATTGACAAGTCCAGACAAAGAAGCAATGATGACCCAGACTCACACCATAAACTTCTTGGTGCTGTGGAGGTATTCCCCTCCCAAGGACCTGCTAGTGGCAGTCTTAATACCCAGGAAACAACGTCTAAACTGAGCCAAATGCTCTGCAGAGGGTGGGAATGAATTTCCACTGCCTAACTTTCATAAGAAGAAGGACTTTTTCTACCTATAGGACAAAGAGAAAATACTGCAGCAATGGCTAGCAGTGGCTCAGGATGTGACCCTAGGAGTTGCCATGATATTGACATGACTGATCAGAGATCCACATTGGAGTAGCAATCACAAAACATCCTGAACTGTTTAGTCTTGAGACACCTCTGCACCCCTTGGTCTTGGAACAACCACTGCACGTACTTTGTTGAAGCAACCTTGTACTGTGCTCCTTGGAGCACATTCACAGCTGCCTCTCTGTCACCAGAGAACTTTGCAGCATCTGTGCTTGCATGCTGCCATGTTACCTATGTGTGAAAGTCCAATATCAACACTGAAGCTTTGAACATCAGCCCACAAATTTGATACCAGCATGATTTGGGGCTAGATCATCGCCCCATCATGGTTATCTCTTTCATTAAAAGCTCTGAGTTCAATAGGTGAAAATAAAGGTTAAATATTGCAGTTGATAGATGAAAGAGATGATTGTTCTTTCCTTGAAGAGCATTGACTAGATTCTATCAATAAAACAGATATATTTTGGGGGTGGAAACACAGAAAATAATGTTTATCTCAAAGACTTTTCAAAATTAGAGCTCCTGCTTACACAGTGTGAAGTAATAGCTCTTCAAGAGACGATTGAAAACCTAGGCCTGTAACATTTCAGGAGTTCAACGTTCATCAGCTGAACGTTGTAAAGGAAAAATGTAAGCAATGTAAAGTAAAAAAGGAATATTTTTAAAAAAACTTTGAATATTTTTAGGAGCCCAAATTCCATTTTTTGCAGGAACAGGTGCTTCAAAGTCCGGTGTCTGGGAAACTCTCTGTTCTGAAAATGTGATCTCAGTTTCCAGGTCATAAGATGATATGTTGAAATACTGACTAAAACTCTTTACTAGGCATTAGGACTTGAATCAATTGAGATTCTAGCACACGGAGGGAAAAGAGATACTCTTCCCTTTCTTATGCAAAAAAGAGAAAAGACAACTCCAATCTTACTTCCATGAAGGCCAAACTTTCTAGATTGGTCCAGTTCTGAACCACATGATTAGACATCGATTTTCATCTTTGCTTTCCCATGCACACCCCACCGCTATTCTTTAACTTAACCAAGCTACTCTTTACATAGAAGTGAGGGGGAGGAAACGGGTACTCTCTTTAGAATTACTGATATCTACAGCAGTAATATCTTGGGAAATCAAATGAAAACACTTTAGTAATATCAAAGGCAGTAACTAAAAAAATAACTCCCTGTATATTCCTTGTTTCTGGCAATTCATTTGGAACATAGAATCATAGAATCATAGAATGCCCAAGGTTGGAAGGGAACTCAGAGGTCATCAAGGGGCGAAATATAGTCACTGCTATCAAAGTGTATTGTCTGCTCCGGGAGCAGAATTTTGGATCTCAATCAAAACTTTTTGAGAAAGATGTACTTGTTATTCAGACAGTAAAACATTATGATTAGCACCTGGTGGGGCATTAAGGAACCATATACATTTTGTTACCTGAAAAATATAGCTTAGAGGGATGCTCTGCTTATGCGTTGGTAAGCAAGTGTGCAGCAGGTGAGCATTGCCTCTCAGCTTTTCAGTGCAACAGTGAATATACACAGATACTGTGAGACACAAAAAATAACTTCCTTGATCACCTAAAGACACAAATGCACAGATTATGCTTCAGCTCACAGAGCAAAGCATCAGCCTAGACTAACTCCTTATGCACAGCCCTGGATTGTAATTCCTTGCACACAGCCTTGTCCTCTGGATTGTAAGGGCTAAAGAAATTAAATGTGAATCAAGCATGATTTATGCTCACAGCTTGTTAAGCATAGCTTTTCGTAAATTCATTTTTTCTTTCATCTTGCTAAGAGGAATGACTCATGCTGCCACCTAACTTGCCACCGCCCAGCATGCTGCCACCTAACTTGCTCTATTTCTTGTGAATTCTGACTGAGTCTGGGGCTCCATTATTTATCAATCATTGCTGAAAAAGGATGCTCACATGGTAGCCAGATTATGAGACAACATATTGCTGCAGTGGACCTTACATCTGATATTTGCCATTGACACACTTGAAAAGTATTTCTCTCACATTCCTTGGAGGAGAAGACAGACTTGCACAGGATCTTACCACTTCTTCACACGGTACCTATATAGAGGATATCTTAAAATATTTTTGAGAGGAACGGGTGGACGTCTTTTTTATTGTTGTGGTGGTTCTTGAAGTGAGATTATCATGAGATTACAATTTTGCTCAAGTGCATATGCCTGTGCATCAAGCTTAACCCCAATTTAGACTCAAAGTTACCACCTGTACTTGTTTGCCACAGTCCTCTACTTATTACAATGAAATTACTCCTTTACAGAGTGAGACCAATTTCCCACCACTCTGCTCTGAAAAGAAGGGTGATTAAGGTAGTGAATTAAGATGGATGATGGGGTTCAGCATTTTGCTTTTTCCAGAGGATAACTCTGAATATGTGATAATGGGCAGGAATCATACATACTTCTTGATAAATCCAAGTTCTACTTGCTCTGTGCCTCTGATTCCTTTCTGCCAATAAAACTGATAATATTGCTTTCATAACTCCTGTTTACATGGTAGATTATTCACAGAGGTGCAGAGCCTGGGTTATGCATAACTAATGAGATGGTTTCCAACTTCATTTGGGATCTCCAGGCAGAGCAGTAATCCAAATAGTGCTAAATTGCTTTGAATGGAGGTGAATTATCAGGCTGCATAGGAAGCTGAGGCAAATCAGTCCCTATGTAAGAGCTCTAGGACAAATATCAAGCAATGAGATCCTGACGCCTCTGCATGTTCTTAAACTGTCCTGTGTCATTTTCTATCAAAAAGGCAGGTTTGCCCATGTGTTTCACTAATATTTTCTTTAATTCCCATGTTTCCTGGTTGGCATTTTGGGTAATTTCATGCTTCTCTAATCTCATTTGGCTAACTTTATGTGACATAAGCCATAATTTTGAGGAATGCTAGTTTCATTATAAATAGCACATGGGTTGGAGAAAAAAAAAAGAATTTAAAATGAAAGTGTGTGATTACATTTAGATATCCAAGCCCTTACTAACTCTATTATGATGATGAAGGAGAAGAATGGAGAGGAAAGGAACTGAAACTCCATATCAGCAGGTGGAGACCACTTTTAGGTTATCATGCTGGACATCCCTTCTTCTGGAAAACTCACTGCCCGACATAAAATTACTTTCCTGTTCTATAGTGGAAGTACCTACTTGCCAATTGGGCAAAGGACAGCAACCCAAAATGGTGGCAGGTGAATAAGCTTGTGTTAGAGGAGAAGCTGTGATAACTACTGGAGTGAAAGACTTAAAATAGCTCCTGATCCAAACTCTGTCTATTGAATCTCTACTGCTGTTGAATTTGCAGCCAGAACTGCATGATCCAGATTATGGAAGCTAACAAAATACTCTTTAATGTATAAAAGAGAGGAGAGGAGGGGAGGGAAGGATTGGTGACTAGCAAAAGCAAATTTTTTTGGAGATGGAATAAAGGAAAATATATTGTTACAGAAATGAACCTTAGTAGTCTGTTTGATTTCAGGGACACTACACTGTTTCAAATCCCTTTTAATTTCTGGTGTTGCAGTAACCATTGTGTGTGATTCTCCTCTGACCCTGAAAGTGTCTATCCAGCTCTGGAAGGGCTTTCAGTGAATCTGAAGTAGTTGAAACAAAAGAAGGAAGGAACTGCAGTAAAGTGCACAGAGCAGAAGAACAGAACCATCACTGGAACTATAGATTCAAGAATTAGGCATTATGCTTAAAGCTGGAAAACAGTAACTGTGTTCCAGGCAAAAGATCCCCAAAGGAGAGATGCTATGACTAAGTAGAGAAAGCAACCTTTGCAACGGTACATCTGTGCACTGACTCAAAAGAAATGACAAGTATCTTAGCCTCTTTTTTTCTCTATTTTAGGGATGCACACATCCTGATTCTGCTGAATGTAAGCATGGACAGCTCAGAGACGCATTTCAGCGATGTGACATAATATGCTGTGTAAGCTAAGGGCCCATAAAAGTCCCCATACTTCATCTAAAGTAAATCTGCATGTGACCCAGAGCAGGGTCTGAAAGCTCAGAGTGCTCTCCCTGTGATCCTGTCGCTTCAGATGGTTTGGTGAGTAACAAAATCTCCTTATATACCCCTCTGTACAAGGGCAAAAATAATCCTTGCCTCACTGGTTTGTAGCTGATTTCTGTCTATAGAATTAGTTACTGGGCCTTAGGTACTTCACTTGGCCTTGCATATTGGAATGGAATAGCTATGGGTATGGTACAGTCATGAATAATAAGAAAATATTTGCTCAGATGACTTAATTTGATTTTTCTTTAACTCTTATTTTTATTGAAATTATTTGCATATCTAGCCAATTGGCATTTCTTAAAGTTTAATTTGGTGTTATTTTCCAAGGTCCACAAGCTCTCACACTCTCATTTCAGAGACATGTTTGAAGTGAGAATATACTGGCATTTTTCCCTTCAAATCAAATGAATGCTTGGAGACTGTTCCCTGCTTGTTTCCCAATTTACAGTGTAATGTGTGAAAAGGAGACACATAGGGCAGAGTACAAGGATTGTACTTTCTGTTAGTCTCAAATTCTTCTGTGAACTCCTTGGATGTTCTGGAGATTTGACTATGCTTTTAAAGCTAGGACAACCTTGCACATGTTAAGCAAGAAGAGACCTATTGATACCTTAAGAATACCATAAATAGTATTAGAAATGTATAAGCCAACAGCACAGGAATATGACTAAATGCACATAAGGAGGATTTGTTTTTGTTATTATTATTATTCCAAATCCACAGAAATCACTTGTATTACAGTTTGTGCATTTGTCCTCCTCTGTGCTCATTTATCACCATTGCGCTGGGGGGTCTGATAGCTGTCAGTCAGATAAATCAAAAGCTGCAATGAAACTGTCATGGGACAATATCTTCCACCATCACCTCTAAGGCTAGATATAATCAGTATTAAATTTCCAAGTGTATTTACAGCTTTGGAGCTGTGGTGTGTTTGTTAAGTTTTCTGATATTTTCCAGCTGCTTTTAATATGTGCATCTTTTGAAGGGCCCTGTATGAGTCATCAGCTTAGTGCTCACTGCTGACTTTTCATCGTTAACCTCTCATCATTCACCTCAGCAGTCAGTGCCTGCTGCACTACTCAAAGTGAGGCAGCGGTAACAAGTCCATTACGTTAAGAGACAATGTAATCCTCTGCTACTGGAAGATATTCATTTGGAATTATGTTTATTTTACAGTGTTCCTCTTATTCTTGCATTTGGAGAGATGGCTATGCGTATTAGAGCAATCACTTGACAGCCACTGTCACAGTGAAGGTCACATCAGAGATAAGGAATATTATTCAGAACATCTAGACAGCAAAAATGGGACAAATCCCCTAATTTAGATATGCCAACTGTATTCTCTTAGAGCATGGGTTCAGACACTTTTCTGCCTTCTCTCTTTTCCCTTTACTCTTTCCAGCAGCTGCATGAAAACAAGAATTTCTTCCCCCATGCATGGGCTACTGTTTTCCCCACATGTATAAGCAGTCAGAGAGGCTAAATCACAAGAAAGACTAGATGGGAAGACACCTTTGCAGATCATTTGGACCAATCTTCTATTGAAATATTAGGTCCCCAGTCCTTAGATTAGGTTATCCAATGCCTTGTCAAACCAGGCCTAGAGTGTTTCTCCCATTTTCGCTGGACAGAGCTTTCTAATGTTTAATTATTCTCACAGTAAATGATTTTATTCATGTATCCATTCAGAATTTCCCCTGAAACTTTTTTCCTATTGCCTCTTTTTCTTCCTTGTTCATCCTGGCGACGAGGGTGTTCCCTGTTCACTATACCTACTCTTCAGGTACTGGAAGACTGTGTTTAGGTTCCCCTTGAGCCTTTTCTTTTGTAGACTACACAAACTCCATTCTGTCAGTCCTCCTTTATGTGCCAAATTCCCCAGCCTGCTAACCATTTTGGAGGTCCTCCACTGGGGCTCCAATTTTAAAGGTTTCTCTTGAACTGAGGAGACAGAAATATGACAAAAAGTTGCAGGTGTGGCCTGATGCAGGCCAAGCAGGATGGGATATCACTTCTCTTCATCTGCTGCCCACACTCAGGCTGATGCAGCCCAGGACATGGTTTGTCTTCATTGATGCCAGGTCATCAGATTACCTTGGGTTCATCTTGCTGCCCTACCATGAGAAATGGAAGGTTCCTGATGGACAAATTCAGCGCAAGAGCTGCCAGATCTACACTGGTGGCCATGGTGTTGGATGCTGTGCCCAGTATGTAATGACTGAGGCTTTGATGTTGAAATGTTTAATACAAGTATCACTGCATCACACCAAAAGTCTCTGATGTCAAACAGTAGATAGATTTCGAAATACCCTTACAAACATGTTTCTGACCCCACATGCGACAGGGGTCCTGTGGAAAACAACAGATTGTAGCCCTTTAATTAAAGACTAAAAATATTAAATATGTATACCTCATGCTTGGCATATGATTAACATTTATACTGTCTAACTAGTCCTTGGGCTTCTTTATACATTGTAATAAGCAACTGGAACCTGATGAAATGTTGTGACAATATGTTTCAGGTTAATTATACGTTACGCAGGTTTTCTTTTATAAGCTTTGAATCATTGCCTTCTGGGCTAATAAAAAGCCCCTATGTTGTATGACTGACCTTTTTACTATTCATTGTTTTATAAAAGCCTCCCACTGTCTGCCTCCCCTCTGCACTAAGTGGGCTCAACTTTTCAGATCTTCCTATTTGTGATCTCTATTTTGAGATTTTTCACAGTGGAGGATGCTAGATAGCATGCCTGAATATCTCTATTTTCTGAATCTTTTGCATTATTCCCTGCTCTGCTTCTAGTTCAGTTAAACAGCATCTTTGTTTTCATCTCTACAGTCAAGCTTTTTGCAGTTATTAGTGGTCCAGGGTGAGAGTCCTAAATTTCTCCTAAGTACTTAATTTGAATGTTATTATTAACAATAGCATTTCAAGGCTACTAATGTAGCTATTTATTTCAGTATTGCAGTATGTATCAACTATCACTGTATTTCTCTTTGAATGAAAATGATTTTCACCTTCATTCTCAACATTGCCTTTGAATGACCGAGAAATATTTGCTTCCCCACTGCAGTAGAAGGGAAATTTTGGTATCAAGGAGGGAACTGAACAGTGATGGAAAACAAATAATAAAACTGAATGGTGGTGAAAAAAAAATAATAAAAAGAAATAGGAATAATGCCACATTGGAAACAAAACTGATCCTTGGTACTTTTCCTTATCAACTTGCAATACAGACTGTAGACAGTCCTGCTATAGAAGGTATTTATTATAGGGAGTGATACTACTACTGACCCCACTATTTTTCACCAAGTTGTTTAAATATTCTTATCAGTACCAAGAGCATCTAGAAATCCATGCATCTTCCAAGATATTTATGTTGCTAGGAGAGAAACTAGAGATACATACTACGATCTACCATAAGTAAAGCTTAAAATGCTAATTTGATCTTGTTATGAGCACACTGCTGAAATGAAATTGCAGTGCATTTCTGCCTATAAAAAATACAGTCTCTATTCTAATCCTAAATAAAGGTTTTAGGATTAGTTATCTTAGAGAACCATGAATTCATAATAATGAAACATCAGGCTCTGCTGAAAGAGGCTGTTGAGAATTCAAGTGCAGTGCCTGCAATTTCATAAGATAATTATTTCTCTGATAAGATCTTCCATGTAAGAGACTTTGTGTATTTTGTATTTTCATTTCTTACACAGATAAACTGTTTTCATTTTATTTTCTAATTATAGAGCAATGTAACTTGCAATATTTTTGTATTTTAGCTTCTATTTCCTGCACACTGTAGTCCCAATCACCATATGGTTAAACAATAAATGGTGCAGATTAAATAATAGAAAAAACAAATCAGTAAAATGAAAAGGAGCATTAAGATACTTACAGATCAATACATTCTAATATATGCAACCAGACAAATGGGACCTGGAGACCTCCTGGAATATCAGGGATACCTGAAAAAGAGGTATTGTCAGCAAATAATTCTGTGAAGTCACAAAAAAAAATCATGTGGAAAGGTAACTAGAAGTTGCAGTAGATTCATTCGGACATGAACAGAGCAGCTGAAGCTAATGAGCTCAGCAGATGGCAAAATATTCCCCATCAGTTGTTACTGTCCTATTTGTATAGCCCCTGGGGTCTGAAGCTCAGATGAGCAAGAACTCTTTGCCACCATCTACTGATGAACTGGAGGAAGATATGTAGTTAACTTTCATGGGTGGTATTCATGACAGATTGGTGTTTCTGAGACTTTGTTTACAATTCATTCAAGAGTAGGAGTAAAAGGAAAACAAACTGCTGTTATCTTCACAGCAGTTCCAAGGAGCAAAGAAGTAGCTCTTGTGTTACTGGGTAATGCAGGACTTTTGACATGGGAACAAAAAAAATTTTTTTTCAGCCTGCTGCTTTTATATTGCAAAGAACCGAACTTCTCAAAATTAGACTAGAGAATGACACTGGCCTGGATGTGGAAAGACAATAAAGAGGTGTAGGAATCCCTTTATTTGGTGCCAAAAGAGGTGTTATTACTGTTGGACAGATAAAACCCTGAAGATCCAGACCTAAATGCGATTGAAGCATGAGCAAGAGCATGGGCAGCCACATGTGGAGAGATAAAAGAGAGCAGTGGTACAGGGAGGGCACTGCTCCCAAAAGAAACAATAGCACAGGTGCAGACCTAGCAAGGGACAGCAGAAGGGTGTCCAGAGACCTCTTTTCTCCCACAGTTGGAGTTAACTCAGCTTGAAGCACATCTCTTCTCTCCAAAACTTTGCCAGGCAGCTAAGAGTTCTTCTTGCAAAATTATTTCTTTTCATTGCACAATATCTT
>JAVCKT010019265.1:0-11428 GCA_032273925.1 Rhynchotus rufescens | reverse complement strand
AAAAAAAACCTAAAAGGAAAACAAGATGTCTTTTTTTTCTCATTAAGGCATCCACGGATTATTATAAAAACTTCCCATTAATACAACAGAAAATTCCCTCTTTGGTCAGAATCCATCTCTCAGGAGCTACAAACTTTCCATGAAAGAGGGTCTCCATGTTTTGTTGCTCATTTCTTCTCTCTCTCTCTCTCAAATTACCACCTGACAGCCTGAGCTTCCCTGCCTATCTCCCTGATTTGTGTAAGTGCTCTACCTTGGGGACATGGGTGATGTCCCCTCTTCAGGATAGCCGATACATACTTCAATACTACTCTTTGTGCAAGAGATACCCATTAGAAGCCACTCTTCATTTCAAACCCAATAGAGTAAATGCCTACCTAATTCTCAAATGCGATGTTACCCTAGTAAACATAGGTGCTATATTGAACAGTCTACACTGCATTATGCTTTGTGTTTTTCTTCATGGATAAAATAGTCGTACAGAAGATACTTCTAAATGATAATAGCCCTAATGGTTATTCAAGCAAAGCAAAAAAAGGACATTGTATTGCAAACTGCCGGATCACTTAAATTGGCTACAGATTAACGAAAAACAGATTGATAACTGTCCCTTGCCACACTGCTTAGTTTGAGAGAAAATGTGAAGTCTGCACTCTTTCTACGATTAAGCTCATCTGTAGTAGTCTAGGAAGACTTACCTTCTTCTACACATGTCACTTTTCATAGCTCACATAAGAGATGTATGTGCCAGGTAAGCTTCTAAGCCAAGGGCAGCACAACGGGGAAACAACACACTTGCAAGTTTAATAATTCTCCTTAAGAGTCTCTTAGGCCCACTTAGATAGCTTTTATAAATGCTTAACACTTATTCTGTAGGAAGAAATACTCCAAAAGGTGGAATGATTCAAGAGCAGTCTAACCTTAGAAAGCATCTTATATGTGTGGAGCCCAACTGCTCCGCTTTAAATCCAGAAATAGTTGTCTATAACATGCAATATATTGCCTAGTATCTCCTTTGCAGCAGGTAGTAGAGAAGAAACTTCTGTTTATATCACACAGGAGATGAAGCCTTCGTTATGGGAGGATAACTGAATCCTATTAAGTTTAAATGAAAATTTGCAAATAAGTTATGTACACAACATGAGAATATTATTAGTGGTAAATGGTAACAGTGTTCATCATGAAATCTATTTCAAGAAACACCATGTCACCTGTCAGGATAAATGCACACAAGTCTTCCCAGATTTCAAATTCAAATTGATTCACATTTGCCAAATGGGAAGATATAAGTGTAGCTGCACCTTTTGGGCATTCTCCAGCTGCAATGGCACTGGCTTTGTCGTGCACACAATCATATCAGGGACCAAAGGTAACAAAGCTGTCAGACATCCTCTGAGATGTCGGTGTCCACATAAATCTGTGTGTTTGTAATCTAAACCTCACGTAGTGCAGCCTATCAAGGATGAACAGGCAAGTGAAACCCACGTCTCCTGTTCCCTTGTCCAGCTGCTACCTTTTGCCCACTAATTCCCTACTCCTTGAAGTTCTCTGATCTGCCACTGAGTGCAAGCGCTTGCCTCTCCTTCCTCATAACTGTACTAGACCAAGCCTAGACACATCAGAGTGCCCCAGCTCAGCACCACGGAGCTGCTATTAGAGACACTGCTCTCACAGTAGGTCTGCTATCTGGCAAATTATCAGGGAAAGTAGATGTAGCCATAACAGGCACTGGCTTTTTTCTCTCCCTGTGAGGATTCCGTATTTACGGACGACAGCTAAGGCTCTTAGATAAAAAGAAAAGACTATTTCCAACCACCCTGCAATGCCCTGAAGGTATCACTCAGACACTTGAAATGTATACCCAGTAACCAGAGCTTGCTACCAGCCTAAGAATAGGTCCCATTCCTCAGGGATCTCCAAGGGAAACATTACTCTAAAGCAGATGCTGTGTTTAGAAGTGACATTCTTGGCAGCTGGTATTGTGAATATTCTTTAGAAATTCATGCCATTTATCTACCTGCTCTTCTCTGACAGGCAGAGCTAAAAGTAACTCAAATATTGATCCAGTGAGGACAAAGATGTGTCATCTTATTTAACACCATCACAAGCCTAGGCTAGATAGGCTGGAGTTTAAAAAACTCTCACAGGAGGATGTTGAGGAGAACATTGCCTTCTCAGCAACCTGGAGGAACTACTGAACAAAGAAAACAAAGTAAGGACTTCAGCAGAGCATCAGGGAGCCAGCTGGGGCCGTGACGTTTGAAACTGGTATTTGTAGGCAGCGTCTTTACAAAGAGCTAGACCAAGATGCTCCAAGTGCTCCCATGTTAGCCTGCATCACACGAGTACATCAGGTTGGCTACCTCCGTTTCAGGGAGATGAAATGCTGGGATGGAAGCAAAGATTTTACAAAAGGAGGCTTCCAAAATAAACCAAAATACAGCTTCTGTAAGTCATTCTCAGTATTTATTTCACAGCTCTCGACACTTGATAGGTTTCTCAGGAGCCTCAGACTGTTCTGTAGAACGGCCTAAGTGTCTCCACAAACACCACTTCCCAGCACCTCGGCACTGTGTTAAGCTGATTTTGTTCTCCTGTCGTGGCACCTGGGTTTTTGTTGCAGCTATGAACTTATCCCTGCCACTACACCAAAACATTCCCTAATTCCATCACTCTTCCTCTGCTGTTCTTTCTCTACCTGTTTCACAACTTCTCCAGATTACTGCCCAAAGGCAATTCAAGTGCAGCATAACTAAACCTGGCCTACTCTTTCCCCTCCCAAGCTCCCGCCACCCAACTCCTGCCTGCTCTTTCTTCTCACTTAATCCCATTTTCTAAAAAAGGTCAAATCCCAAGTCTTTCACTCTAGGACACACATATATCTTGCCTCCAAACCAACTCCAGAGTCTTCATCCAATCCCCAGCTTTTGCCATCGCTTGGTGCTGCCAAAACCTTAGACCAGGGCAAAGCTCTGTCACTTGAGCCACAGGCATCCTGTGCCAGCCTCCCACCTTGCCCTCCCAGTTTCTCTTCCGTTCTGCATGCCCGCCAGGGGAATGTGTTCCTCTTTTCCCAAACCTTCCCTCTGGCTTCCCAGCAAAATTTTATATAAATAAAACAAAGAACAAAGAAAACACAGTGTTAGGATGCAGGACAGGAAAAATGACAAAGAACCACAGAAATGCGATATGCCATTCTGCGCATCTGAAAAAATGCCTTCATCTTTCTCCAAGCTGTCTTCAGAACAATATAGGTTTTTATCTGTCAGATTGCTTGTATATAAATAAAAGGGATATATACACACACAGGAAAAAATAAATCCCTTTAGATGATTAAATTTTGGAAATTTAGATTTCTAGTTACTGCCACTGGTCAAGCCACTGAACAATTTTGTTCATATGAGCACTGCTTTCTCCATCTCCTTTCCCCAGAAAATCTTTTGAGGCCTTGGAACCTTTGATCTGACCTTGAAAATGATCTGAATTATGCTTTAATTATTTTGTGCGTTTAAGAATAGATTAAACCTTCAAAATGATTGTTTCTGAACATACTGCTCCCACGGATTTCTCACAGAAATACATTAGTTTTGAAAGTCTGAAGCACAATAGCCTCACTTCATTTTCAGTAGGGCTGATAAAGCAGAGATATACAAAGTGCAATATGTGCACTTTCTTACAATAAAGAATTTTTATAAGGAAGAAACCTTTAGTAATCTACTTTTTACAAGCAAAAAAAACCTAATTGCAAGACATCTTTCTAAAAGAAAAGATAATTGACAGTATTATATAAATGACAAGTGGATTTACTAATCAGAGCTTGCAGAAGAGAAGATAAAACTGCAGTCAGGAGCTAAGGTTAAGGTTAAAGAAAACTTGTAATTAATTAAATTACAAGTTTCACACCTGACAGGCATTTAGCTGCATTTGAGGCCTGATAGTCTCAGCTATTTACATAGACAAACTAAACTAATATAATTAAAATACAGAGCTGTCAATGTCTGTGCTATTAAATAAAACAGGTGTAAAAATGAAGCTTCAGTCAGAATGAGTCAGAAATTCAGGACATTTTCATCACCATATTTATTTTCGCCTAATCTGATTTACAAAGTGCTTTCCTTCCTAATAGCCACTTTATAGCTCTGCCATGCCCACTCTGATATGAAGCAGCAAGAATATATAACATTAAAAAATAAAAAAGCACAGCCAAATTGCAAAAGAGAATGCTGAAAGAATCATTATGTTGATACTCAAAAAAAAATACCAGTTAGTGCTGGAAAATTCCAAAATTCCTTTCAACACATTTCAGAGCACTAAAATAGAAAGAACACACTCAAAAAAAAAAAAAAAAAAAAAAAAAAAAAAAAAAAAAAAAAAAAAAAGCAAAATGTAGGGCAAATTAGCAACTCTCTCACCTGAGCATAGCTATATAAGCCTGATGCAGCCCTGCTAGAAGAATAAGCAGCATCTTTGCATTTGCTGGCAGATGCTACTGGTCTAGAAGCAGCAGCAACATCCTCATTCTCCTCCCCACACCACCTCCTCCCACTGCTCCTTGGCCCCAGACCTGCCAGCTGGAGCTGGAGCACCCGGCAAAGGCCATTTGGGACCATCAGCTCTCGCCCCTCTGCACCTCACCTCGGCATCAGAAGTTACCTTTGATGGTGCTGATCAACACAGTTCAGGAGGAGGGAATGTGGCAACTTGGATGTTGCCCAATTTGCTCTCAGGGAGCTGCTAAGCACAGGAAATGTGGATATTTGGTGGATGTTCTCCGGGAGCTGGGGCAGGGAAAAAACACAGGGATCCAACCACAGGGGATGGAGAGGACACCTACCACAGCATAAGCTAAAGCAGCTCTAAGACTGACAGAAGATATTATTCAAGAAAATCTAACGGCAAGTACAACCTTGATCCTACCATACCCAACAAAGGTGGTCCTTCAGTTTGGTGTTGCTGCCAAAACTAGATTAGATTAAATTAGATGCTGCTAATGCCAGCATCTCCAATAGTATTATTTCAGCCTAAGTTTAAATAAAAAAGAGTCTTTCAGAAGTGCTCAAAATGGGATAGTGCACAGTTTCAGGTTTATTTCACAGTCCGAAGAACTGGAGATAATTTTTATGAAGAAACACTTAGAGCACAATAAAAGCAGCCAGACAATCACATTACTTGGTCAAGTCGCTGCATGTAATGTGCTGTTTTAAAGCAAGAAGAAACGATTCCAGCAGCCCAGCCTATCTCAAGCAGGGACTCAGAGCGAGCTGGCACACAGCTGTGGACAAACCAACGGGCGTGTTTGTGGACCTACTGATGCCACAAGTAGAGCCGTGGCAGCTGCTCGACATCGCGCTGGAAGGAGCGGCCCCATCTCCACCGTTCGCAGTGTAGCGCTCACCTCGTTATCCAGCACGAGCCACGGGATACACTCACCAGCCTCATAGTCCAGCAGCTGTGGCACAGTTCAGTGCAGCAAGTGCCTGATTGCTTCGGCACACACCGACACATCATCCCCTCTGCTACAGAGCTACTTCGGTATCTATTTAGTGCATTACTTGACAGCTACATAGTTAAGCAACTGCTTTGTTTTCACACGATCAAAAGACGTCAGGGTGAGATATTTGTCCCATCGTTTAACTGACATTGGCTGAAATCTTACTTTTTTTGCCTTGTGTTCAGTGTCTCTTAGTCACATCTTCTTCACGGGTGTTGCACATGGATGCTAGCAGCAGTAAGCAAAGTCATATTGATCAAAAAGAAGCACTCCAAGATCCACCTGGTGTGAGGCACCTGAAGATCTGCCAGGCTGTGAGAGTCTGACATTGCATCTCCTACAAGGACAACATTGTGAGCGTCGCTCCAGGAGCACCCGAGTTCCCACTGCTGTGTCAACAGCCACAACACCCATCAAGAGGTAGCTGTGAGGGGTGGCTCTGAATGCAGCTGCACCCTGGCACACACGGTACCTCAGGAATCTTGTCGCTGGCTGTTGACACAGCCTGAAGCAGGAGCTACCTACAGGTCCAATGGGACTTGTTTGATCATGTTAAAAGAGGGAAGAAACACAGAAATGACTGCTTAAAACAGTAGAAATTAGTATCACCTAATTATAGTAAATAGGCAGGTAAATGTTGATTCTTTACCTGTTATCACCTGCTGACACTGGAGACTTTAGGCCTTGGCTGTCTACACTTTTCTCCTTTGAACTGAATTCTTGTCTACGCAAACTGAGCAATAAAAGAGCCACAGAGCATTTCCTTTTCATTTCTCACACACACTCAGTCTTAAGTCCTGGCACAACACTTCAATAGCAATGAATTATATAGAGCACATTCATGCCAAGGAGGAGATGTCTGTGGCACTGCCTATGAGCCCTCATTTGACTTCAAATGAGTTTAGTCAGCGCAAACCCCAGTAGCTGCAGAAAAACAAATGGGCCTAGGTGAGGAGGAGGAGGACGAAATCCAACACTCAGTAGCTATGTGAGTTAGAAGCCTCAAGGAGGGTAGGCTGAAGGAAAATAACAATTTTTTGATTGAGTTATTTACCAAATAGCTTCTTCCAGAACAAGACTGAAAACTTCCAGAATTATTTCTGAGGCGATGAGGAAAGGTCCTTTTCTACAGATGGATGGGGTCCATAATGAGGAGCAGGACAAGGTAAAGGACAAGATCACCAAATAGTCTGCTGGCCCTCATTATTTCATTCATTTGTGGATATGTACTCACACAAATGAACAAACAAAACAAGTATACCCTGAGCACCCTGCAGATGCCAAGGGTATTCACCAGAGTGGTGTGCAACTGCTTTATAAGGACAGAACTTCACCAAAATAAATACAACCTGAAAGAAGTTTTAATCTAAGCAAACCCACAGTTTTCACTGAAGAATCCTTTATCGCTGCTGGTTTGGATCACCTCTTTCTTGGTCACTGTTAAGTGTTTTGTAAGCACCCGGGCAGAGTTAAGCACTGGAATCTGAATGAAGAAAGAATCTGGAGGTGCGGGTACCTTACACAGTTTGTCTTGCACATCAGAGGCAGTGCTGAAGAAAGCATGCAGGCTCAGGAAAGAAGAGATACTAGGAGACAATGGAGACCAATATCCATCAGTTTAACATAATACAATTTCCTTCAGCTTGATAACAACTCAATGTGTGCAGCTTACTCCTTGTCTATGGAAAAGAAACTTGAAAATACATATTTCTATTTTATTTCCCACCTCATTAGGACCTGTAATTAATACTCTGCTAAGCTGTTTTCATGGATGGCTTGTCAAGATTGTCTTGTAAGGCAGATGACTCTCCAATAGGTTTTAAACTGTCAAGAACATTTATTGTATCGTAACAAAAACACTACTCCCAACTCTTATGGGAGTCTAAAGACCACCGCTAGCAAATGTACTTTCATGATACAGAGTTTCACAGCAAGAGTGGCATTTGTCAGAAATATTATCAGTATCCTAAGCCTTTATAGAGCTTGTAATAGTCTAAAAAGAATATTCCTTCTTTCAACACTAACTTATATCTGCATAGCCATTTCCATCAAGCTTCCAATCTTAACTATTGCTTCATCCGTTCCTCTCCCATGCTTAAGGTCTCCACATCTTTATATTTCTAACTACTATGTCTTGTCCTCCCATTCTAATTTCAGATACGCTCCTGTCATCACAGTCCTCCTCCTCAATACCCAGGCCCTCACTGCCAAAACCTGCCCCTAGCGTTCATATCTCTTCTGAAGTCCTACAGCTCGCTTCATGCTCACACTCTGCAATCCTTCTTGCTCAGCAGGGCAAGTTCCTCAACAGATGTATAAACATCTCTTTATATTAGAGCCTTAAATTACAATGTCAACAACTCCAAAAATAACATAAATGAAACCATCCCCAAAGTATATTCATTTATATCCCTCAGCCAGCCCTAATCCAGAGGGATTCAAGATCGAAGGAATCTCTTCTCTGATGATTCCTCTTATTCTAATGAGAAAGTGGCCAATCTGTCATTCAGAATTACTCCTATTACTCTGATCCAATGCCACTGTCTTTGTATTTAAATCTGAGTCAGAGATCAAACCAAAAATATACTTTATCTGATAGTCTAGAATGTCTTCAAAGCATTACAGAAGTACAGTTTAAGTAAACAGTACACAGACTGATCAAATACATATAGAGCAGGTACCAAAATAAAGCATATTAACTTGAGTAAATAGTGATTTTCACAAAATAACTCCTACAAATTTACACAAGTCTAAATGGTATTTATCCAAGAGTCCAAAATAGCTCCCAAGTTACTACAGTATTCTACCTTTTCCTGGATTAATTTAATTTAAAAGCTTGCACAATTGTTGATCCATTTGGTGGCACATTACCATTTACAAACAAAACACTCCATTAATTCGGAAGTACTGCTGGATTCTTGGGGAATACTTACTTGAAAAGTCAAGTGTGGATAGCAGCGCTGAATCCGAGTGCCTTATGTGCAATATCGTTAAACCCTATATCCTGAACCCCCCAGCATATCCACACTTTGAGAGCTTCATCATAGCAATAACTAACTCAATCTTGTTTATTTTGCCATACACTCCTCTGAGTCTGCTTTACACAGAATCTCTCTGCCTCTGCAATGGGTATTGTCCTTTACACAGCAGAGCCTGGTACTTATTTCTGCTTCACAAATTGGCATTACCCCTGTAAAATTTTAGAGCACTATTAAAGCTCAGCAGCTATTTAACAGGGAGCTGAAAATAAGCCGTAACTTGTAGCTACAGAAGTAGCTGTTTATTTAAAACTGTTGATAACGCCCCCTCTGAAAGAACAAAGAAAAGAAGCTGATAATAATCTGTACAATTCAATAGTTCATTCATTAACCTAAGAAGGGACAAAGCTTCTGAAATCAAGTTGTGAGCAGTCACTAAACGCCCAGGGTGGGAGAAGGCCGAGAGGAGGTTGGGAAGGGCCGTGTGCCCACAGAGCTCCCGGGCACAACGCGGGTTCTGCGGGACCGGGCCCAGGTGCTTCGGAGAAAGCCAAATTTATCTGAACACAGGGGACGTTGGGGTGGCCTCCGTTGGACATAAATGGCAACAGGGCAACCAGCGACTCTGCCAAGCCCGTGAATCACAGCTTTGTGGGAGTGTTTCCCAACCCAGTTATTCCAAATAGTGTGAGTGTCTCCCCAGTTTAGCCAGACCAGCACACGGTAGTGTGAAGGGGAAGGTGGGAGGTCACGTACAATAGTTCACTGCACTATATACAAAGAGCTAAGGAAAAGAACATCAGAGAGAGCAAAGGGCTAGGGGTGGTTTAAGCTGCACGTTCCTTCCAGCACTTCGGGATGCCCCGTGCAGAGACAGTGAGCATTACAGAGGCTGGTACTGAAAGACGTTTGTGCTGTGCCTCAGCTGTATATGGCAATTCCCATTTCTGCCACGTGTTGCAATTTCAGTGTATTGCTAAATCAAACAAGTCTTCAAATAAGTAAATCTGATATTAAACATTAAATCCTTCACATATGAGGTATTCAATGGGCTGCAACACTCGCATTCACGGCAATATAATCCCAGAATTGCCTCCTTCCCTTCGGAGGGCTGTGAAATTTCTTGTTATCCCTCCCGTACTAGCTGCATCAATACTAACCTCTGAACTCCATCTGTAGTCTGTTAACATAGCAATTAGTTTAAGCCCCAAGAGAAGCAGGTGAAAAATGGTAATTATTTGTCGGAAGGATTAGCGTGTAAGAGCCGCACGCGAGCGGCGCTGCCCACGATGGCTTTGCTCCTTCCTTGCCTGCTCGTTTTAACGTGGAATGCGGATGACCCAGATAAATCTCTATTCCATCAGACTCCACAAAGGAGAACACCCAAAGCCCTGATTTGAGTCACGCATGCCAAGTAACCTAGAATGGTTAACTTCAGCTTGTAATTGCAAACCATAAATCAAAGTCAGGAGCAGCACAAAAATATACCCGCTGTAATTACAAGCCAAATTAATACTTCTGCACTGGATACTCCCTGCCTTCCCCACCTGACTTCAAATACTGTTTCAAATCTGATCCCCAGATTCACAGTTTCCCCCTGCAATTTCCCATTTAATCAAAAGGCTTCCTCTTTGATCCAGCTCTTGGAGGGAAACAAAAGTAAAACACGACAGAAGCCACCCAACTTTTCCTGCCTGGTCCCAGCACTCACTTTGCTAGTACTGCGCTGGATGGAGCTCAGCGGCTGCAGCCAGTGGGGAGGAAGAGGAGGAGGAAGCCCTTGGGAGCTGGCCACCAAGTTCTCCATGTTGCCCACCCTGGAAGAAAAAGCATCCATTTAGCTCCTTCCAAAAAAAGCATCCATTTTAAGCTCCTTCTTAAATGGAATCAGAAAAATCATTTATAACTAGTTCACCTAACAAAACCATCTCTCTACACACATACGCACACCTAAGCACACACATGGTGCACTAGAGTGCACATGGGTCACCCGTAAGGACCAAGCCTTGCCTAACCCTCACGCCAGGCCTCACCTAGGACCCCCCGAGCCCTCAGCCCATGGACCAGGAGCTCTGGTCAAGCTCTGGCCTGGGCTATGCTGTATGTGTGCCCATCTTCAGCCCCATCTCCTGGAGAGGCCTCCGCGACCTGTACGTGGCGTTTGAGTTCCCATCTCACCCAGTTTCAGGGGGAAAGCTGGTTGCAACAGGCAGACACACACACCGACATCACGGCCACGGCCACCAGGAACCGTGGCTGCAGCAGCATCTCCTGTACCAGCCTCTACTGCCCAGACTCCAGCCTGCAGCTCCATCCCTCTTTCAGTGCGGGTAACATGCTTAGTCCCACAGGTTGAATATCAGGAATTATTTTTGCCATGTAGAAGAGATCCCCCACCTTTCATAGAAAATCCTTCTTAATTTACAGCTTGCCTTTTTCCTTATGTCCCTTTTTCCAACTCAACTGAAGACCAGCTCAGCTGATTAAGTCTGCCCACCTCACAGCAGTTGGGATGTCCCCCTCCAAAATATTCTCAAAAGGAAGGGGAAGTCTGGAATATTCTGTAAAGCTTTTCATAGTGCTTCTGCTTTCAAACATTTCCCTTTTTCCTCCCTTTCCTTTAGCTAAGGAAAGGCTAAAAAGGATTTTAATATGAGTAGCAGCCAAGGGACCAGGCAAGCCAACGTGGCTTTTCTTTAAATCCAAAACTGTGCCGTCCTTTTTCATGTCATATATTGCCCTTCCTCCACCCATTTACAGCAGCGATTCTCAGTTAAAGAGCCTCAGGCAAAGCTTCCAGAGAGCACTGGGCACATTTCCAAATTTCATGAGGGAAGGAGCTTTCAAAGCAGAGGCAAAGCAGAACCACCTCCTTGTGGGAGAATAAATTAAGGAATTAGCTTGAAAACACCAGTAACCCGACCACAGATAATGAGGACTCCGAACTCTTCACACACAA
>JAVCKT010019264.1:0-11011 GCA_032273925.1 Rhynchotus rufescens | reverse complement strand
AGAGTGAAAATGTGTTTTTATCCAACTTGCCAATTCATAAGAACCCACAAGAACCACAGCTTTCTTCTCATTTTACATATTAACTGGTAATATTACTACCATATCTTGTGCAATTCTTTTCTTCTGCAACAGATCATGGAAATTTACCTACAATTTAAAAATTTATTCACCGCAAGCTAGCTTTTCTTTTGGTGTCTTAAATCTGCCCTTTCCTCACCAGATAAGCCTCTTTCTTATTCCTTACAGGCAAAATATATATATATATACATGCATATATATATATTCTTAAGATTTACTTTATAACCCCCACATCAGAAAAGAAAAGATCAAGAGCTTGTCTAGCATGAAAGATGTTTGCAGTTCAGGTAGATAAAACTGCAGCAGCTTTAAACAAGTTATCTTATTGATAGGTATTAGGTTAGGTATTAATAATATAAGTATTCTTTGGTAGAAAAAGCTGTTAGTAGAGCCTGCACATTTTCAAATGGAAGAACAATTAAATCAAAATTATGAACTTTCCAAACATGCTTTCAAATTAAAGAAAGAAAAAGTTATCAAAATATGTGACTAAAGTACCATGACTGTGGTCATTCTGATAAAAATTTACCTAGGAATGCTACAGACAGGCACTAATTCACATTTATAAAAGTGGCTGGGTTAGCCAACTAGCAAAACATATGCCCTTCCGAGTATCCCATAGCCTTTCATCTCTCTCCATACTACCCCTGTAAGGATAGCCTAATGCAATAGGATTTTGGAAAGAGATTCAAGCATGGGACTCTTTCACTACTCGATTTCTCTCTCTCTTTCTTCTCTAGATCCATAGTCTCATTTCCAATTGCCAGCAAACTACACTTCCAGAAGTGTCCTTCATAAAACAAAACACCATGGCACATGGGGAAGTATTCAGGAAAAATACATAACTTCATCCTGTCAACACAAGGTCCACCAGACTCTTTCAAGTGTCTTGATGCTTTTTTATTTTCAAAAAGTCTGAGTAATTTTACTCTCTTCCCTGGAGGATATGTTCCAAGCACAGAAGCTAATCTACAGTCTCCAAAGCACTTCATTCTTTAGAGCTCTAAAATCCAATTAAGAGTCCAAATTCATATAGTAACAGCCAGTGATTTCTATAGGATTGATGACTGAAAAAAGAAGTATTTTCTTCAAAGATAACTCTTACCAGCTCAACTGTGCAATGGGGAAAGGTTTTGAAGTCACTGAGAGTCCTCAAGATTGCAATCCCTTCCAAAGGATAGTACAACACAAACTAGAGAGCGTCAATTTGTCTATAGTACCTTGAAATTTCACTCAAATGCAAACCTGCAGAACAGTAACTTTGTTCAGTTTCCATCGCTCATTTTAGCTTTTGCTCAGCTTCAAATTACGATTGTTTTATCAATTTCTACAAGATATTGGATCCAGTTCTAGATTTTTTATACTTTAACAGAGCTACAGGTGAAGTAAATGAAAGGATTATGGGAGCAAATTATGAATAATTTGGCCTTCTACTTCAAATAAACTAAGGATAAGGAAGAACAACACAATAATACCTGTTCATATTGTACTGCACATGGCCAATTTTGCTGCTGACTCTTTATCATTCCTTCTGTTGGAAGAGTTTACTTGCAAGTTCCATGCAGAAACTGAATTACAGGGACAAGAGTCACACAACTGAAAGGCGACTGCCTGTTTTTTGTTCTATTTTTATATAGTGCACCATTTCTGCAAGGATCTTCTGAGTTCTCACAGGCCTATGACGTATATTGTCCTCATAAATTAACATTGTGCAAGATGCATCATGCTCACTAAAAATGGTAAGAAAAGTAACTCTTCTAAAATAATTCTTGATGGTTTGTGGACACAGCTGACATTGATACTACCATGTCAATACCATCGTGGTGATGCCAACCTCATCAAATACATTAGTGTTTCACAGTTAAGGAAATGCTGGGCTTTATTTTTACAGCAGTGGTATCTTCCATTATGTCATCCAACGCCATTCTTTCTCGCAACTCACAAGTGAGTGCCAGGACCTGAATCCCCAGTGGAAAGAGGTGTAGGGATAACTGTATAATCCTTTCCCTCCTCTTTGGATATAAGATACTTGCTGCTCGTCCTCTTTCCTACCTGCTGATATGGGGTGCCTTGACTATTCTGCAGTTTGTTCAGAAGTCCTAACTCTTCCTTCAGATTACAAAGTCTCTGCACCTTGGATTCTTGTAGGAGTTAGATAGCTGAGCCTCATTGAACCTCTCACTGGACTTGGACCTTAATGCCAAACAAACTACTGAAGATAAGACTGCAAAAAATAAAAGTAAAATAAAAGCTTCGACCTTTCGGCACTAGCAATGGGAATGTTTATTACGGCCTATAGAAGACAATACAGTTTGTCCACATTGGGCTTTGGATCAAATTATGTAACTGTTACATGCAAAATAAAACCATAAAACCTTTTATTTTAAAACCATTAAAACATTTATTTTGGTCTATTGATGGAAGATTCCAGCTTTCACCTATGTCCACTTATGATATAATTTACTGAGGTGGAAGCCATCAAGGGTGAAAAGAGTATAATTAATTTTACAAATAGTCAAATAATATTACAATAAAACTGTATATTTTGCCAAGCTTATATGATTTAATAGTAATAAAATAAAATAGTCTGTGACTGAAAAGTCGTGCTATAATTTTGAGAACACCAAAGTGGGGGAAATCTGAGATGCATCTCCCGCAGCTGCAGAAACTCAGTTATATTATACATGTGATCACGCTGCGCCTTGGACAGTGGAGCACAACTCCCACTGAAGCCAACTGTGTTACATTTTCCATCTCTGTGTGTCATAGGTCAGATTCTCAGCTGATATAAATCAGCCAGCTCTATTAAAGCCAGTGACATTCTGGACTGATTTACACCAACAGAATATTTGGGCTGAACTCTCCTATCTTTCAATAATTGCATGGCCGACTCAAAGTGGCTTTTGGTAACAAGTTTTCTCTTTGCCTTTAGCTCCTAAGTGCGCTGCAATATTGGGGTCACATTGTCCTTCTGCTCACACAGGTAATGGGGAAAATATGTCTTTTTGAAAGAGAAGAAGACACTAATTTTGATCCGGATCTCTTTGCTTAGACCTTGCCGGAGGACCTGTTCACCCATGGCAGTGGCAGAAATGGTGCTACGGCTCTCCTGATCTGAGGAAACAAGATGAAAAGTTATGTCTCACCCTCTCTTGATCCTCTTGCGTTTAGACAGCTACAAACTCCATGCTGAACACTGCAGACTCTTTGTACGCCCAGTTAGGGATGTATGCCCTGCCTACATTCCTGTGAGCAATTTTTAAAAGAAAACAACACAGATCTGCTAGTTCCTAAGGCACTAGACTTCATAGGATATTGATGGTCTTTTTGTTCTGCATTGCAGTATTGCCTAACACAATGTTGCCCAAGCTGCAGAAGCTTCTCACCTAGGCACTAATGAACTGCAGGAATGTATCATAAACCACACAATATTTACAATCTGCTGTGAGATTCAGACAAACAAAATGTTGAAAGAAAAGTGTGGCCATCTTTGCCTTTTACAGTTAGAGGTTCCATAAATACAGTGAAGAGCCATTTGTAATGCCCCAGCTGTTTTGAGTAATGAATCATTAATTGACAAAGTAAACACAGCATTATTATAAGAATGCTGGAAATGTTTTTGTTCATGTTCATCATCCTTTGGGAACTTCTTGTACTTTGCTTAAGATTGCATCTCAGGAGGATTCTTCCTCCCCTCCAAAAAAAAAAAAAAGGAAAAAAATCCAGTCATTTATTTTGAAAGCTACAAACACTTGATAATGTAGCTACCAGCAAGGAGAATGCTGCTCCTTTGCCACCTTTGTTGTTTCTTTCATATGAAAAGCTGACTGCAATATATCAGTATCAAAAATATGACATAATTAACTGCATATGCCTCAGTAAGTGTCATCACCATTTGCAAAGTCTGGTGGGAATTAGTGCCCATTAGCATCATACTGGGGTGAAGGTGATGCTGACAGGATTGCACAGAAATGTGAACCACAGCCAAAACCACTAACGTGGCACTGACTCTACCTTTTGAGGCAGTCATTTCTTCCTACTTGAATCAGTTTTACATGAAAGAGACAGATTATCTCATCACCAGTCATTCTTCTGTGGTAAATTACTACAAGAGTATCTTTACATGTGTAATGGTATTCTTTGTAAGAGGAAAAAAAATCCTGATGTGACTAAGATCCACATCTTCAAGAGCAAGATGACATTCTACAGAGCTACCTTCTGTTGCCCTGGTTTTCTTCTTTCTCCCCAGCAGTCCTCATTATTTCTTCCCTTGCTACCCACCATATGTTTCTGCATATACATTGTGATACAGTAAAACAGTTTCCCATATTCACTAGCTGTCTATGTTCTTGACACAACTCTCTCCTCTTGCCAAAAAAAGCTTCTAAGCTATGAGATTAAAGGTTATATTGGGAGGTAAAGAAAAACAAAAAGGAAATTAAGACCAGCAATTTTCCTCAGAACTTGTTGCACATTTTTTAACTAACAATTTTATCTTTCCAAGGGAGGTTATTTGAAGGGAAGGGCTGAAAGAGGAGAGAGGGGAGAGAACAGGAAGGATTGTTTTGTTTTTGTATGCACCGCCTAATCAATCTTCCTCTTTCAGCTTGCAGAGCAACATTCTTCACCATTGCACTGCAGCATCCAGTTCAAAGTCCCAGTTAAGAGCTAGAGAAAATTCTTAACCATTTCAGCAGTGCTGCGACTGCCCCTTCCAATGGGCACCAACTCTAACCTCGTCTTCTCTTTCCTGGGCCAGGATAGGGTTCCCACTAAGCTATTTTTCCACTGAACCAGCCAGTTTTATTGCTGAACTACAGCTGTTGGCAAGAAAAATAAATCTATGAAAGCCTCTTGAATGTACAAAGGCACGGCTCCGAGTGCATGCCCAGCTCAGTGTATACATAGGCAAAACCTTTTGCGCAAGAGCTGCGCGTGCACAGCAGCTTCGCCCCACAACCACCCGTGCACAAACACAGCCCTTTCTCTTGTCCGAGCAGCCAGGTGAGGGCCAAAAGCCAGAAGGACTCAAGCAAGGTCACAGTTTTCCAGCCTGCAGAAGCCAGAGAGGAGCGGGCAGGAAAGGAGCTTGCAGCAGTGAGGCCTGCAACGCAGGGGTGACGGTCATCAGGGCCATCCGCTGAGAGTGTCCAGGGCCTCAATGGAAATGTCCCTTGAAAAGTCATCTTGACTCTCTGTGCCACATAAAAAATCTGTTTTCAAATGCTGCGGCCTCTGGCAGAATAAAAATTCTGCCTTCGGATCTATAATGAGTAATACGCAAAGCTGAGTTTAAAAAGAAACAAGAAAATAATGTAGGAGCTACCATAAAGCCTGGCCAAGAAATGGCCAGAGTCTGGCCAGGTGGACTGAGACTGGCCAAGTCTGGCCAGGTGGACTGGGACTGATCACTTTTTCCTTGGTCTTAACTTTTACATTTATCTAAACCTACTCTTTTAGAATTAAAAAGATATTACTTCATATTTAACAGAACATGATTTTTCCTAAAAAGGACATCAACACAAACACTGTCCTCTTCTGGAAATACTAAACTTAGTCTTTTTCTTAGCCCTTCTAAATGTTAAGTATATGTGCGGGCATTTCAAAATGAGAAAGGCTCTTAGTTTCAAGGCAACGCTACTCCATTTGAAATCAAGAAGGACAATAAAAAAATAGTAAATATTAAATATTAAAATATAAAATATTATATATATAAATATATAAATATATAAATATATAAATATATAAATATATAAATATATAAATATTTAGTACTTATAAATGCTATTGCAGAATTAAAGGCTTATTATTCTATACTATGAAATTAAAATTAATCACTGCAAAAAAGGTCTTTTATAGAAATTTCACCAGAGTGCTCAAAAAAATCCTGCTAAGCATGTTCCTATCTATTTCTAAATCATATTGTATATTTTCAACTTGACAGACAACTCACATAAATTCAAAAATATCTGTCAATATTCCCTTTGCTCCAAGATTTTTAATATTTACTTTTTTTTACATAGTTAAATTGAATTGTTTTTATTTAAAGCACTATAATGGCATGAGGCTTTGCAAAACAGAGGTTTTTTTGAAACATTTTTTGGTTTGCAAAAATCTAGTTAGAATATGTACACTGAAAAAACTCCTACTCTCTGTTCTTGAAATTAATAATGCTTTAACTCACTTTTTGAAAAAATTTAAAGTAAAATTTATGTTCTTAGGTTGAAGCTCTAAACTACTTTATCAATTCAGGTAAATATCTCTCATTCGGAAAAATATTTCACATTCAGCATGGAAATGTCATAAATGAGCTTAAAAACCTACACCAGAAATAAAACAAATTGGATGTAGCAAAATAGTCCGTCTTACCTGAAACCAGTAAATCACATGCTCTCTTTCATTTTAGCAAAAAATGCTTTATAATCTTGCAGTTCATAATAAAACCTCTGTTTCAGAGTTGGACCTTTTTTTTAAAAAAAATGTAAGTGAGTAATAACTAGAATCATGCTGATGATCTTTGTAAAGCCTCAGTATTCAGAATAATAGTCTACAAAAAGAGGAGGAATATACTGTGCTGCATTAGCTCGGGTCTTAATTGACATGGTATCTTCTGAATTGTTACTGTGTGCAGATTTTAAAAACATCATTAGTAAAACTGCAGGGAATAGCCTTGAGAATCCAAAGTGATAACACCTAACTTGCTAAAGAAGCTCCCAACTTTCTAAATCTTTTCTCACCAGCCAAGGTGAATATAATTTATCTCATTTGTTTTTTTAAACAGTAAATTTTGTAAACAAAAGCATGCTGCTTGGCAGTTTTCCACATCCTGAAGAGACCTTTCAAGTGAAATTCCTCTTAGTGTTTACTGCATTTCATTTCTTCTCTTACAATCACTTACATGTTGTGGATAAACAGTCACATAAATAGCATTATTACTATAGAGTGTCTTAAGTCAAAATCTATTACCCTTTCTACTTACTTTAAATTTTAGTTGAGTTACTTTTGAAGAGATTTTTTGCTCTGTAACATACAAAATCATATTGATTTAATATCACAGTGAAAGCAAAACAGATGCTAGTGTATGATGATGTATTTCTAGGTTTTGGAAACAACTCAGTACGTGGTGTTTTATGAGAAAAGCAGAATTAACGTGATTTGTCCACCTAAGAGCTAGTAATTAAAAAATTCACTCAAGGTGTTCTCTCCCTGTGTTTCTCCCACTGTAAAGATACAACTCTTATCTTCTAGTGGTTTATCAGAAGATAACAGAATACCAGCAGATAATGCTTGTTTGATTGTAATAAACTAAACCTCACAGTAGGAAATTAAAAGGGAAATGCAAATCATTAACATAGCATTGAAAAGTGAAGCAAATGATATAGAACAAAGCCCTACAATTTGTGTATCGCTCTATCTGCTAAAACATATTTAGAGCATGAAGTACTTCTGTCACTCTCATAACCTTCTTCTTGAATATCATATATTCTTCTTTTCTCAGATATATCTGATAGACATAACTAAAGGGTTGCACAGAATTTGCAGGCACTCTATAGAGAAAAGTTTTAATCTTAGAAACAAATTAGAGATGCTACTTTAGTGCTAAGAAGGGATAAATTTCATTTGTGCCCAGGCACATGTACAGCACTGGTCTCACTCTACAATGAACATGCACTACTGTCAGTGGAAATCCACATAAATGACAGATGCAGAAAACTTCCTTTGGCAACAAAAGCTGTTAGCTAATGCCCATGGATGTAGAGTGGTCATTAGACTTCAGAATATGATATAGGGCAATTCACAGTCATGAAGGCAGTGTTTTTCTTTACAGAAAAGTAAAAGACTTTACAGAAAGTGCTTTAATAAGCACTTGCTTTTTCTTCTGTTTTTTTCAAATGGAATCTAATTTTCCATCCAGGCTATAAAAGTCATCTAACTATAGAGCATGGGCATCTATACCACTCGTGCCTGGAGAGCATTTACTCATGCTTTCTTTTTGTGTTACAAACTTCAAGGAGAAGCTGTTTTGTGAGAATCTTTCAGTAAGAATTTCCTTAACGGGAATTACCATCTACCTTTTGCTTAGGGATGGTTTAACACATACTCCAAAGAATAGTCTGATACATTGAAGCTTTGTGGGAAACAAGAGTCATATAATCAGACACCATCCTGGCTCCTTTCACTAGGATTTACCACAGCCATGGAGCCATGCTACCAAATACTCTCTTGTATTTTGCCCTTCTCAGGTGTATTCCTTGAAATTAAAGAAGGGATTATATACTCAAATTCACCAAAGACAACAAAGAGTTAATAGAATGCTATCCTGCCCTGGAAAAAAACTCTTTGGGGTTAGTTTGAGTTCAGAAACATATAGTTCCAGTAGACTGGGTTCCAAAAATAGGAGGTAGCTGAAGCTGGACTGCTTTTTCCCTCATGGTTTGTCCCTGGAAAAGAAAACCCATACCTAGGAATAGCAATATTATCAGTGGCCTTCCACCTTATGAACAAGCAATGAGGACAATATTGCTGTGTTCTGTTAAGGCTTCACCAGAAACTGTCTTCAAAACAGAATGAAAAATACGCAAGATGCATCACTGGTATTTGCCATCTTAGAACTATTTGTGGCAATCCTGCAGACTAGTGGTGTTGCATGAGATGAATTGTATGGAAACCTTGTCTGAATCTGAGGAGATTGTGAAGACTAAATCAGTTCTCTCCATCCTTTTAAAGATAGTTGGGCTAAGCAGATACTCCTACTGCCATTTCATAAGAAAAATCTTAGGACTACATCTCCAGATTACCCAGAGGCTACAATGTCTTACCAGAGCAGGATACAGAAAGCTCCTCCAACACCAAGCAAGCAGTAAGGCACTCACAAAGCACAGGAGACACCGCTTTGCAGCAGAGCTATAGGAGATGGGAAGAGAAATGGGAAGACGGTTGCTCAGTCAGCTAGCAGTAAATAGAATTCCTGCCTTGGACGCAGCATTCAACACTTACAGGAACATAACAATACAAAACAATGACAGAGACGCTTGAATTATTTTACAACAGTAAAAATAATTATGGAAAGTACCAGACTGGTTAACATTTGGCAACATTAAATTAATGTTATTGTTTTAATTAGTTCCCTTTCCAGTTTATGAGTTGACTTTAGAAAGCTGTTACTCTGTTTTGATAGAAGAAAAGGCTTTCTGCAAGAGCAGCACAGCATAAAAAAATCTTTTTCAGTTTTTTTCTTTAAAAAAGATGGTTTTGTTCATCTAGCTATAAAACAGCATATTCGTTTAAAAATAACTTAGGAAACTATGTCTTTCTGAATTGTGATTTTGCCAACACAAAGAAATAGCTCATATATTTATCTATCATTACAGCCTGGTTATGGGAACTAGAAAAAGGAATGTAATGATAGGAACATTAACCTTTAACAATGGTTGAGCTATAAGCCATTTTTGTTCCAAGGCTCCAGTTGCACAATAAGGTCCTTTTACGATAGTTTAAAACGTCTTTTCTGATAGTAATGTTTATAGAATTAGCTTGAGATGACATCTTCTATTCTATTTCTCAGGCCCCAGTAAGGCAGGGGAAAGAATGCCTCTGTGTAAGGCAAACTAGACAGGAGCAATCTCTGTGACTATCAGGGAAATGAGTAGACCAAACGTTTTGTCATGATTTCCACTGAGCAAATCAGCTTTCTTGGTCATCCCTGTTCTAAACTCAAACACCATCTGCAAGCACATGTGAGTCTGCACAGCCAGACTCATTGGGGTGGACAGGAGCGTAGATGTTTCTCGTCCCACTTCCCAGCAGACTTTTACCTGTTCTGTTCTTCACAGGCATTGCCCTTCGTGCTTTCCACATGCATCTCATTTCCTCTAGCTACTTCAGCTGCTGATTTTTCTGAAAGGCAAATCCTGATTAGCCGACTGTATGCTATTACATACACCAAGAAGAACTCTGTACAAGTGCCTTTTTGAAGCACACCACAAAGCGTCTATCTGTAGAAACACGAATAGTACATTTTTTCATTTGAGGATCAAAAGAGGGAATAAATTAATCTACTGCCTGAGTTTAATTTTCTATAGTACTGACGTACTTAGTACTACATTCAGTGCTTGCAACAGTGTTCAAAGAATCTGAGCACTAACATTCAAACCTAAAGTATTTGAGAAAATTTTTCTGAGTCAAGCAGTTCACCATGATTGAAGGGAATTTATAAAAAAAAAATGTCTTGCATACTTCGTATTTTAGGCTAGGATGTTACATGTATATTTTGGATAGTACCTTTAAAAAGGTAATAAATTTTTTAAAAAGTCCCTTTGATGTTTTGGGTAGCAAAGCGATGCAGCAGCAGATCATCATTTCCAAAGTGGCAGAGGTCTCCACCTCAGGAGAAAAGTACCTATTTACTGCAACATGAAACAAAATAAGTGAAGAAATTACAGCAGTTACCTTAATCAAGATCATTAATTGAATGTATGATTATTTGCATTTAAAATAGATCAAACAAATTTGAATACACCTAATAGCTTCACATTTGGACAGGTCTCACATGACTGCATTTGCATGTGAGTGTATGTATGAGGTTACATACAAAAGCTTTGATTTTTATGTTCCTCAGGGTTTAGCTGGGAAAACTTGACTTATTTGTATTCAGAGATATATAGGAGTCAGCTATTTAGCATTTCAGTCAGTAAAATTAAATGCTGTTTTTCCAAATTACCTTTGTAAAGATGTGTGTAAAATCACACTTTGCAAAGTTCCCTAGGAAGAAAGGAAGAAAGGAAGAAAGGAAGAAAGGAAGAAATGAAGAAAGGAAGAAAGGAAGAAAGAAAGAAAGGGAGGGAAGGAGGGAGGAAAGAGAGAAAGAGAGAGAGAAAGAGAGAGAGAAAGAGAGAGAGAAAGAGAGAGAGAAAGAGAGAAAGAGAGAAAGAGA
>JAVCKT010019263.1:0-15751 GCA_032273925.1 Rhynchotus rufescens | reverse complement strand
CACACACACACACACACACGCTCTCAAATCCAAGGTCCTTCTGAGAACAAAAAAGGCACATTGTTAGTTCTTTTTTTTTTTAAGGATACTGTTAGTAACATGAGCTAATCATAAGATGTGCTTGTGCTTTTTGCCCATTTGCATCAGTAGAGATAAAATTATGCAGAAGTCTTGGCTTTATGTTGAACAACAGCTGGTGTAGCCTGACTTTGATGCCCCAGGGCCGCCCTTGCACTTCTGAGAGACCAGTCCTCCACTAAGAGAGGTCCTCCTGGAAAGGTACACAGGTCCTGTTTTGTAAAGTGGAAGTTTCCTCTGGAAAACTACTCCAATATTTAGCTCATCTTTCTGAAGCTAGGCTGTTTGTTTTTTATGCCCTCAGATTAAATGAGATGCATATTTTCTGTCAAGACTTCATTGTAATCTTGAACGGGATTTTTCAAGCCTTAGGATTCAGTTGCAATATCGGAGGAGGAGCTGGCAAGCATGGAAATGGAAATTTCCTTTTCTGGCTGGGGGCAGTCTAGCATCCCTCTTGATTACAGCATGTGGTGTGTGGAAAAAAGAGAAAAAAAAGCATTAAACCAATCAGATAACCAAGGCTGGAAAGAGAAGTAGCTAAAGAGGTCTGGGAAAAACACACAATTGGGATATGTGAGCAAAAAAAGAAGTTGGAGAAGTTATTAATGTGCAGATGGATTAGAAATCCTTCCCCAATGGGAATGGACCACAGTGACCACAAATTTCTCATTTTCTAAATAAAATACAAAGACCATTTCTTTAACCAGAGATTTGCAATAATAACATAAGACAAACATATTCATTAAAATAACATTTCCACCCCGCTAATGGCCTGGGAAGCAAGAGAGAAACAGTGTTATGAACACCTTAAATTTTATAATAAATACTGTTTAAGAACGTAAGCTAGATAACATATGTCATGTTAAGTAGAAGTCTAGTCTACCAGAAGGCATTTATTAATAAAAAATACAAATACAGCCAAAACAAACAGTCCTCTACAGAGCTCAAGTTTCTGCTTCATTTTCTTTATTTGCCAGTGATCTCTAGAGCTCTGTAGAGAGCAATGAGAAATTTAGGAGCTGAGGAATAAGTCCAAAGATGGATGCAGGCTACTTTGTTACACCAGTGGATATGGAGGCACGGGAGCAGTTTGGCACCAGATGGGATGGGGTAGCAGAGGAGAGACAAAGGCAGGCGAGGCAGGACGAGCATGGGAGCCTCCCAGCTATGAAAGGAGTCCCGAGGTGAAGATGGAGGTGGTTTCTGAACACCCAGCTGATTTATTTCCTCTCTGTGGGAATGAAAATCAGCTCAAGATTCCCATGCATTGTCAATCCTGAATATCTGAACAGATTTGGGACTTGCATCCAAACCCTGTGTTCTCATTTCCTTCTCATAGTTTTTGTAATTTCTTTCTTATCTGTCTGCCTTCCCTGATAATAGATTTAGGCTCTTTAGGGATATACTGTATTTGCTGATGCAAAATGATTCCAAACTTTCTGAAGCTGCTGGGGAGCTTGGACCATCTTGGATCAGAACCTGTGATTGGTACCACAGGGTGCCCGGCACTGTTTGCTGGTAGTAAAATGAAAGTACATTTTTTTCCATCATATCTTTATGAAAACAGGAGTAGTCAGAACACCGTGAGGGTGTCAGAGGGTCCTTGCTTTGTTTTTATTCATTTAGTTATTTATTTTTAATTAATGTTATTATTTATTTATTTGTTTATTTTTATCCTTTGGAAGCATAATTTATTTTCTTCCCTCCATAAGCAAACAGTTGATTTCCAAAGCCAGTAAAAATACAATCCTACAAAAAGCTTAAAGCTGAGCCTTTCCCAGTAATGTTATTGTTCCTGTGAATGGATTAAAAACTTTTGTGTTTCAAAATATAAGTTGTATGTGCCCCCAGGGCACTCACCAATCTATGAAAATACAAAGTACAAGTATATTTCTCATCATGGTAAAGGCGAATATGTTTGGAACAATAGTACTTGATTTCAGAAATACTGTGATTTATCAAAAGTGACAGCTTCAGACTTCTGAGTCATGAAAAATATAATTATTTTCCCTTTCCCCCCCCCCCCCAAGTAGATAAAACTCTTGGCTGGACTAGGACATAATTCAAATGACACAGACTGTACCCTAGAGGAGCAGGGAAACATAATTCGTAACAATTTGCTCTTCCCTGAGCTAGATTAATAATTACTTGAGTCTCACTAACAATTTGGTGGGCACTTTAATGGCATAACTTTCAGATACAGTTCCTTGCCTCCGCAGGACTTAGGAGCAAAGTACATGCAGAGCAAGAGAAGGAATTCTCTCTAGGATGAGCTGATACACTCAGGTCCGTAGCCAAAAGTTGAAATGTTTTTCCCTTATCTCAGTATTTCTGCTTGAAGACACAGAGTACCGCAAGAGAAATTTTCCATTATGACAGTGTTAAGTAACTGTAATTGATAACATAAATTAAGAGTCCTCTAACATCATTCTTCCATGCAAGGTGGAAGAGGTTTCCCCCTAAAAGGGGCAGCTTCCAGAGCCGTTGCTTTCGGAAGCTCCCCACAGCGTTTGCAGCCGTCTCCCTTGCAGCGGGTTCTCGTGTAGCCGTGTGGTGCAGACAGCAGGCCCTGGCCTCACACCTTCACACGGGCGCTTGGTGCCCCCAGAGCGGATCCAGCTGCAGCGAGGACGTGAGCTTCTCACATGGAATCATCCGAGCAAGGATGAGGAGGGCAGCCCAACTTTGGAGATGCACCCGCTGGGAAAGTGGAGGAAAAATCCAAAGTTTAGGAACGTGTAGCACGGGTAGTTTTCTGAGATCATCTCTGATGAATCATCTTGTTTTGACGTAGGAAACTCCCCACTGCGGTGAACATAGCGGAGCTTGCTGTTGGAGCCCTGGCTTACTGGATAACGGGCTTTGGCATTTGGAAGGAAAACGTATGAAACTGATTGGTGTTGAAACTTATGTCAGGGGAAAAAACAATTCATATCTGATCTCTTGCTCAGCTCTTGCACTTGGGAGGTCTTTGGCTTAGTGTAACCATCAGATAAAAACTGGTTGCCAAATTCAAAAGTCACAATATACTCAGCAAACTTGCCAGATTTGCTGGAAGATCTAACACTTGATTTTCTGACATCTGCCTCTTTCTGTTGCACGTTGTGTCCCAAGTTAGGCCTTCTTCTCCCCCATGCTCATCTGGGCTATTTTCACTGTCATACTAGAGACTCCGTGGCCCCTCTTCAGTTGCTGTTGCTAAAAAAATAGTCGTTCTGACTCTTGTTCTCTGTGAAACTGCCTCCATCAGAACTGATAGCCTGGAAGTTTGGTTGTCTTTGTATCTGCATCTTCTCCTTCTCTCTATCTCGCCTCACGTGCTGCTGTCCCCCATGTTTGGCCTTGCTCTGCCACAGCAACCCTTTGCTGGCTGAAAAATGACCAGCAAATTTAATCTGTTAGGAAGGCATTCACAAAAAGTCCCTTGTGGTCAAGGTTTGTGATCTGCCCCCCGCACTTTGTTCTTTCCAGGTTGTTTTGACACTGGGCGCAGCTGGCAGGGCTGTTTTGGGAGAGCTGCGAGGGCCGAGGCGGGCGGAAGCCGGCAGCGAGCGGGAGCGCAGCAGAGCCCCGTGTGGCGCCGGGCGGCTCCCGGCCTGCCCGGCACTGTGACCGACGCTGTCACCGCTTGCCTTGGCTCCACGTGCACAGGAATTACCAAGGGGGTTAAGGAGGAAGCATAAAAAGAGCTGGGGCTTCGGCCTTAATGAGAGCAGGGCTGTTCTGTTTCAGTCTAACTGCTTTCCCTCAGGCTAGCTCATATATGACTTTTTTGTCCTTGTAATACGAGGCTCACCCTGTTTCACCCCAGCAGGCTAAATCTCCTTTTTGCCAGGCCACTTCATCATCTAATTGTTGGCTGTACGCGTTACGTGAGACGGTGCTTAGGCACAGCAGGCAGAGCTGATCCCTGTTGTAAGTCCATTAACTTGAATGGAGCTACCTCCAGAGATGAATGTGTATAGAATTCCCTTAAAACAAATCTTCAGTGTTACTTTAATCAGAGTATTTCATATTCATGAACGTGTGGTATAAAAAGAGCTGTGTAATTATGATCATTCATAATGCTGCAAGGTATTCAAGCTAAGATAAAGACGGTAACTTGTTTTTTTTTAAGGGCACAAATTGATCTCCTGCTGTGGTTAGGAAAGTTTGATGCACTGTGCTAGTTACGTGTTCAGTGGAAGATTTAATGGTTGTTCTCCAGTTCTCTGACGGCACAGAAAAAAAGAGTAAAATTTTCTGATAAACAGCATGCTTGTTTTGCTCAGTGTTGATAGCTGTGACCAAGGACCAAGTTCAGTAATAGGCATAAATATCATATTGAATCAATGCAGTGTTTGCCTTAAGTCCCTTCCTGAATCATAGACTCATAGAATGCCCAAGGTTGGAAGGGACCTCAGAGGTCGAGTCCAACTCCCCTGCACATGCAGGGTCACCAATACTGGTAAGGAACAAGATTTGGGTAGGTAAGCAGTTCTTTCTTTCCTTCTCTCAAATGCCTAAGAAACACAAGAAAATGCCTCAGCATAAGAAAAGATGAGCACCATTTCTGAAGGTGAGCAAAGGAGTAAATCCTTAGCAGGTATAAATAGGATGCACAGTTTCATAGTTCTTGCCTGTCAACGTGGTTCATTCAGAACTTACAAAATTTTTCTACGTAAAATATAACCTTTTGTTAGGTGGAACAGATTCTCTTTGCAGAAGGAGCAGTCAGTTTTGCCCTCATTTCTTTGCATGCTGACTCAGAGACCCAGGAGACAAATGCTCTTTCCCCATGGTGGCAGCTCTTACGTACCAGTTCCTCCTTCCCTTACCAGGGAAGACTCACCGGGACTGATCTCTGCGCAGCAGCCTGCACCATGTCCCTCATTTCATGGCTTAGGTCTATGCAGACACCAGCTTTAAGCATCTTCTGCAAGTGGAATAGTGTTGCCAAATTAACCTGACATTCTTTTTTTTGGTTTGCAGGCAGTACAGGGGAACTCTGTAGGTGAACCTGAAGGGTTTATTTGAGCTTTGGATTTAAACAAATGTTCTTGCATTAACTTTTACATCTCTTAATAGCTATCACTTAACTGTATTCTGGTGTTCTGTTCTTATCACCAGTCTTGTGGCTTTTGTGAACTTACAGATATTCATTTACAGTTTCCAGGAAGAAGTCTTAGGCTTGCTACTAGTTTCTCTGATGTTGTAATTTAGGAAGTGTAACCTTGTCTTTTATCATATTCGTGTCTGTGCCTGACACAAGCACCGTGCCAAATGACATTGGAAGACACAGAAAGATAATATGTTTCTATATTGTAATGTTTATGATTTTGCACTATGAGACAGGCATAAAGGCACTGTTTCATCCACTTCTATGAGATGAGAAAGAGAATTTCTAAGACACTTTTAGGTGCCTTTTTATTAAGTTGACTGCCTGTGAGCTATGACTCTGTGTTTCCATTTCAGTCAATCTAGTAAGTGCCTGATTATTCCAGATTTTTTAAACTTATCAGATGCTCTTATACAGCTCTCACCCTTCATTGGCCATGAACCTAGCTGAGGATGGATGAACTGATCCAATATTTAGCTCAAGCAACAGTAAGCTGGTTTTGTAAAGGAACTTGATGCTCTAAAAAAACCTGTTGAATATAAGGTTAAAATGCTCAACAGAGCACATTTTAGAAGAACTGCACATTTTGGGCAATTTATAGTAGCAATAAGAGGGGCAAAAAGAGATGTTTCTTCATAGCAACCCTTAAATTTATATTTTATCAATGAAAGACGTGAACTTTTTTTATGACTTGTAAATCCATTATTGATTTCATTTCCCAAAACTGTTCTCATGTCTGGAGAAACATCTTGCAAATTATTAGAGCTAAATACTTTGCAAAATATCAGCTGTTAAAAAGGAAGGATAATATACATGGTGTATGCAGTAGTGAAAATTTTAATGCATTTAAATGCAAGATTTTGACATAGGTTTTTCCATGAAGTGTAACGGGAAACATAGAGTTAAACCATCCACAGAGCAACCCTCCTTTTCATTAGAAACCCTACCACCACCTTTTCTCAAGAATCCATACATTTTGGAGATTCTAGAATGCTTCAGTAATTTATTTGACAGCAACTCTTATGTTTAATCACGGGACATCTCCCCATTCTGGTAGGAGAAAAAGACACCAAAATATCGTGGCACAGCAACTTCTTTATATAACATTCCTGCTTTGACTTCAAATGGCAGAACTTGCCATCCAGAAGAATATCCTAACCACACAGATTTGAGCTGGTTATGAAGCGTTTTGTGAGGAGCATTGATTTTGTTCTAGAGAAAAGCTTTGAACATGGTACGCCATTTCATGACCAAGAAATGACTTTTCAAATCCTCTGTGTCTTTCCTAACATTTTGTACATAGGTAGATCAGTACCTTTTTGGTTTCTGAAAGTTATAACTGTTAAAATGTATTTCTAATTATTTTTCCAAATAGTAAACTTACTACTGGCAAACTAGTTCAGCTGTAAGCAAATATAATCTTGATAGGATTTTATATAATACTGGTGAATATGAGGTAGTGAACTATGTTTTATCTAAGAAACTGTGCCTTGGAAGAAGATCAAATAACTAGAGTTTCTCTTCTGATTGCATTTTGGTTTTGTTTCTCTGTTTTTCTCAGGAGGATCAGGATTATTATAGCTGAATAGAAAAACATCTTTTCCCACTGTTTTGAAAGCAAAATTTAAAACAAACTAATAAAATGTAGTCCATAAATACAGAAAAGCAAGAAGAAAGAAATATCCTCAATCCAAACAATCAAACAAATCCAGTCTCCCTCATTTATTTATATATTTATTTATTTTGGAGGGGTGGGGGATGCTCGTGATGACATCCAGTGGTTGATTAATGTCTCATCAGGCCACATTTTGTTTAGCTACATAATGTCTTTCTGCAAACTCTCAGCACGCATTTCTGGATGGTGACAAGAGCCTGACTTTTCCTAGAGATGATTAGTGCCTTGGGACACTTCTCAGTGTGATGAGTGATGCTCTGATTGTCCGTTCTCATCAGGCAACATTAGAAGAAAGTGCTTTCTGTGGGATGTCTCTTGTGCCAGAATGTGTGCGTAACTACTGAACTCTCCAGTTTCTCTCCTTCATTTAGATTCAAGCAGATCTGCAGAACTGTCCCCAGACCACGGACACTCTTTATCCAATCTGGTATACCTCATTCCCTTTTAATCTTTTTCCTTTTACTCCAATTCTGCAAGATGTGCTTTGCTTTCCAGTTTGCTTTCTTCTTTTTCTGTTGTTTGAGCACTGAGTCAGAATATGAAGATTCTGCTGAACTTTCTGTCGCTTCTGTTATGTATGACCCTGGATAAATCATGCAGCCATTCAGTATCTCAATTCCTTCTGCTTCCAAATAGGGACAAAATGTATTCCTGCCTTCACAAGAAGCTACTGAGCTCGTCTCAATCAGATCAGCAAAATGTGTGAGGGAGGAAACTGCATATTTTTTAGGATAGAGCCTCAGTGACAGGAAACAGGAATGAGAGAACAGTCTGAGGCATGCCAAAAATAAAGCGAGGAGGCCACCACACACCATTAGGTTTTCATGTGGCTTGATAAGCTGCTCTTTGCAGCAGCCCAGCCCATCATTCCACTCCTGATGTCCTGCTTTGGTTGGTCTTCCGTGTGATATCCTTCTCTCCCTGATGTGCTATAGGTATCCCTGATGTTGTTAGAAAATCCTGATGTTGATGCCTGCCCACCACCAGCCCTTGCTGGCACGAGGCTTTTCCCCACTTTTTCAGTAACAGTGTCCACGAAGCAGAATTCATCAGAAGAGCAGTCGAGATCAGTTTGGCTTCTTTGGAAGGGCTCATGCGAATAGTTTGGAGGAATCCACACAAGAATTGTATATCTCATATTTTAGCCTTCATAACCATCAAATAGGGAAATAGATATCTGATTTATGACTTTTAGAGATGCAGTAAAAGGAACTACAAGAAGTGTGTCATTTACTCTAAGGTAAATCCTTTATATATATATATATATATATATATTTAGATTTTTATAAACCTCTGTTTTATCAACATTCTCTAGGAACTACATTTGAAAGTTGCTTACCTGATTACCTTGCTCATTTTCAACAAATAGCCTAGTTTGTGGGGTTTTTTTTGTTTGCTGATTTTTGTTTATTTGGTCTTCATTGTCTGTTTTGAAGATTGATACTGCTTCATTTCAGTAATGCATATCACTGTATACATTTTAAGATACAGATTTACTTACTTTACTTATACCAGTCTACTGCTGTAAGTATAGTACTTACTTTTCTTATACCAGTGTCTCTATTGCAGTATTTAGGCCAAAAATCTTATAAAGAAGCCAAAATTTGGATTTAAAATTAAACTTCAAATTTTAGTTCCCACAGCAAATTCACCATATCCCAGAATGGTTGAGGTTGGAAGGGACCCCTGGCAAGCAACTCTCCTCCTCAAAGCAGGATCACCCAAGAACAATTTGCTAAGGGCTGTATTAGATCACATTTTTGGTGTCTCCAAGGGTGGAGGCTCCAAAACCTCTCACAGAAGCTATTTTCTGTGTGAGAAGATTCTGCTTGTGTCATCTTTATACCTGTCTATCAGTTATTTACACGCACTGGTGAGATTCTCCCTAGCCTTCTCTTCTTGAGGCTGCCCTTAACCTCTCCTTTTCTGACAGATGCTCCACTCCTTTAATCATTTCTTTGCAGATCTTTGCTGATCTTGCTTTAGTAGGTCCGTGTCTCTGTTGTGCTGGGGAGTCCGGAACTGCACACAGCTTTCCACGTGTAGCCCCACCAAAGCTGAGCAGCGGGGAAGGGTCATCTCCATCAGCGTGCAACGTTCTTCCTACCATAGCTCAGGATGGCCTGCACTACCACAAGGGAGTATTGCTGGCTCATGTTCAAACTGGTGTCCACGAGGTCCTCAGGACTTTCTCTGTGCAGCTACTCTCTCCAGATGGTCAGGCCCCAGCCTGGATAGGTGCATGGGATTATGCCTCCCCAGATGTGGGACTTGGCATTTCCCTTTGTTGGATTTCGTAAGATTCCTGTTGGGCACTTTCTGCAGCTTGTTCTGCTGAAGAGCAGTGCAACTATCTGGTGTATCAGCCACTCCTCCAAGTTTTCTATGACCTGCAGACTGGCTGAGGGTGCACTCCATCCCTTCCTCCAGGTCATAGACGAAGAAGTTGAGCAGTATAGGGACACCCCCTAATGACTGGCCTCCAGCTTGACTTTGTGCCACTGGTTTCAATTCTTGCACAGCAGTTTTCTATCCATTTATCTAGGCTCATCCTTCGATAATTGAGAGTTGTTTGGCACGGGCATTGGCTGTCTCCCTCAGTATTCTCATGGAAGCATCCCACGGACTTGTATATGTGCAAATTGTTTGAATCTTCCCTCGTCTGATCCTCCATCACTGTAAGTATTCCTTGCCCCAGATTTTCTTCCTTGTCTCAAAGCTCTGTGATCTGTGGAGACAAATCTGATCAGTAAAGACTGAAGTGAAGAAGGCATAGAGTCTCTTGACCTTTTCTTTGTCCCCAGTCACCATCTTCAGCCCCATTTAGCAGTGGAGCTAGATTTTCCCTGCTGATGATGTACACGTAGAGGTCTTTTTTGTTGAGTCTTCTCATCCATTGCTGCAGATGACTTCAGGCAGGCTTTTGACTTCATTTGACTGAGAATGTGCCCTCATTCTCAGGCAGGGTCCCAATGTTCCTTCTAGGCCACCTGACTCTTCTTCCACTTCTTGAATCCCTTCTTTCCGTATTTGACTTTAGTCAATAGCTCCTTTTTCATCCATGCAGGCCTCTACCACCTTTATTTGACTTCCTGCATGTTGGAACGTACCATTCTTGAAGAATATTTTTGGAGAGAGAAAAATCTTTCCTGGACCCCTCTTTCTTCTGAGACCATCTCCCATATGACTCTTCCAGACAGATCCTTGCAACGGCCAGACGTTACTATCCTGAAGTCTAGGGTTGTGGTCCTACCTTTTGGCTTGGTCTCTCTTTTCAGTCATGTGAACTTTCCCACCATGGCTGCGTAACCCTGATGAGATCACAGCTCTGCAACTACCTGCAGACCTCGATTTTCTCCTGTTTGTTGCCCGTGCTGCATGTGTTTGCTTACGGGCACTTCAGAGAGACACTCAGTAGGAAACGTGTGGGAGCTTGCCCCATAACGCTGTCCTCTCAGCACTGCTGTATTTGGGTGCATATGCTTGGGGTGGGGTGGCTGCCTCAGCCCTGCTTTGGCAGTTCAGCTCAGCAGCACTCAAGCCAGGAACGTTGATTGCTGATAAGCCTAAGTGTGTATCATAAATTCATTTCCGATTATATTAATACCACTAGCTATTCAGGAAAGGTGACTGAGTCTCAAACACCTATTGAGGTAATCATCTTTAATTTTTGTAACGTCTGTACGTTTATGCTCCCAGTCCTATAGCTAAGTTGATTAGGACTAGCTGTGGTAAGAACTGTTCTGCTGGCTCCCTGCCTGTAAATAATATTCCATCATTTCCTGAGGGGAAAATAGTCTTGTAGACTCATTGCCATTTGTCCTCACGTCTATTTGCAGCTCCTTATTTCCCTTGAGAAGCATCCAAAACTATTTGGAAGTTGTATGTTCTGATGTTCTTGCTGATCTCTGCCTCCCTTTCGCCTCTATTTCTTGGAAGGATCAGCTCAAGAAGACAAATCTCCCACGTTGTTTAGTTCCATTATTCACTACTATGTATCTGTTTTATTTCTGCTCATCACATGGTAATCCTTTGCTTCTCCTTTTTCACGATTTATTTGGAAATTAGCCTCCTTTAATGACTAAAGATGCATAAACATACAAAAAGTGGATATTTTATCATGTTATAGAATCCATCCTTCTCTTCATTTATTCTTTTTTAACAACTGATTCATCCATCAGTTTATAATCGAGTAATGTGCTGACATACATATTCGTGAGGCAGGTGACTGTGAGCTGCTGGAGAAAAATGATGAATATTAGCCTTCCAAATATTCAGTAGGTATTAATCAATATCAAAATAGAAACTGAAACAGCATATTTGCTCAGAAAAGCAGCAAACCTCTCCTCGAAGTTTGTCTCTTGATTTGCAGCATTATTCTAGCATCCAGTGAGCACTCAGGTTCACTGAATTGGACTGAATTCAGACAACTGTCATTCTTGAGATTTCAAATATGATCTTTTCTCTTATTCTTTGATATCTCCCTTTATGGATTAAATATTTGTGTATTTGTGTGTCTAACAGTTTCTCCAAAACTGTACTGCACATGCTGCAGTATTGGTAACAATTTGCTGAGAACATGTCAGGAATCCAGAAATACACAATTTGTTTTGTCATATTTCTTCAAGATCTGTTTTCTTTCGGGGAAAGGTCATCTGCTGCCTAGAACAAGATCCATTCTAGAGAAATAAGGTAATCAATTAGTGACCGGTGGAATCGTGTTAGCCAAATCATCTTACCCATTAATACAGTATTTCAAAGATGTGCATGTTGTTCATTATGTAGCTGTTTGTGTCCTGTACTAATCATGCTTGAAAACCAGCAGAAGGAGGTGTGGTTTGCAAGTGGTTTGCATGTTACTCTGCTCACATCATTGCCATAAACTACAACAGAGGAATTCTTTAAATATATGACTGTTTCCATTTAGATTTGCCAGTTCTTACTTTCGGTGAGGAGATTCTTGTCTTTTTTTTTTTTTTTTTCTTTACGTCAAATCTAGTAGACACATCCAAAGTTGACACAGCTGAAAGCCTTGTACTCTGGCCATGAACACAAGCACTGATGTTTTTAAATCACAGGTAGGAGACTTCCTGAAAATGAATTAGGGAGTGTTTGGCCACATTAAAATCAAGAGTTTTGTATAGTGGTAGCTGGAAGCATCAGTTGATTTGGTCTCCTGCCAAATGCATGTATACTGGCTTGCACTGCACTTATTTCGTATATCAGAGACAAACTGTGTTTTTGTTGAAACCGGTGGCAGGACTCCTGTCAACCTGAATGGGATCTAGAGTTAATGCTCCTTTCTATGTAACTTACATTTTCAGATCATTTATAAGTGGAACACCTTCTTCACAGCCAACACATTAGGAACTTATCAGCATGTCATAGAGACCAGTGAGGCAACTGCGGATTCAAGCGGCTGGAGGCAAGTTTGACCCACAGTTATTGGAAAGGAAGCTAAAAGTAATGAGACCAGAGTCCAAGGAGAGCAGCAGAAGTGGAAGAAGGGAAGCTACTTGAAAGTAGCATGGTGAGGTCGTGATAACTATTGGAGCTCCAGGACAGTAGTCCTCATAGCTAATATGTGAACTGCGTAGGGGGAAATTTCTTCTCCCTCATTCTCTCCCTTAGCTGCCTCACACAGCTTCTGAGAGAGAAAGAGCTGGGCAGATAAATTAGCTTGGATATAATTAAAGCTAGAAGGTGTCTGACTCTAACGTTTCTTTTGAAATTCAGGCAGTAATTGTAACAAATAGGTACAACTGGTAGTTTTCCTCAGCTAATGGACTGATACTAGGATTGATCTTTCCTTGTTCTGTCTGCTCTCTGGAAAGCTCTGTATATCGTAACATGTTCAGAGGTGACATTGATGCCAGGTCACACAGCACTGGCTGAGAAGCATCGATGTGTAGCCTGAGAATGGTTAATGTTTCTTTTTCATTGCACAGCCAAAATAAGACAGAGCTATACTGCAGACTCTTTCCCACTTATACTCAGGGGATTCTTAAATATTCCACTTTTCCTGGTGGCTATATGCAGCAAAAACAAAACATCAGGCAGTAGTTTACATTCTTGCTGCCTGCTTTATTTAGCCCCAGCCCTGAAGTGACTCTGGGCATTTATAAAAAGAGAACTCTCACAACACTAAGCCCCAGTGAAAGATGGTGCTGGCTTTCCTCTGTGAAGATTAAAAGCAGAGGCTGTGTTATACAATGCCAAGTCTAACCTTATGGCTGTGGGAGCTACGGAGCCTGTTTTCTGTCCCATTGTTGTCTATGCAGTGCTCTCTCCAAAAGGGCCTTGTGCGTTAATGGTATAATTTTTCCCAACAGTCTTTCTTTACATATGATTTCAATTGTCTGAGAATGTGACTGGCACTTAAAATTGGGCCCTGAGTGTGGATCAAAGCAGACCAATTCTTATTCCTCGGAGAAGAACAGGAAGTTTATATTGTAAAGTGGATCTGAACTGCCGTTGCTCAGACTTAAAGCAAGGGATAAACTGGTACAAGGCTAGAGTAGAAGCATTTTTCATCCCTAAAAGTTAGAGACTCCCTAGCATTCCCATAACCAGATACATATTTATAGAAGGTTTAGTATATGGACAAATTCCTTTCCAGTATCTTCATGTCAGTAAAAGACAGTGAATTATACTACATTAATATCAGGAAAATGCCTGGTTATTTTGAGTGTAGTTTAACAGCTAAAAGCAAAAAGGAGAGAGAGACCAGTAGTTCTCTTCAGGCCACTATTATTCAAAGGTCACAGTTCAGAGCTCTCCTAAAGAGCATCAACTTAAATATGAACAGTATAGAATGACCTAGTGGCATGGAGGAGAAATATCTGATGGAAAGGGGTTTAAGGAAAGCAGGAGCTTACAGCCTGTCATTCTTATAAATGTGATGCTCAAAACAGGAATCTCTTTTTTGAGATGGTGACAGAGCCATTTATTTACAAATAAATCAGTAAACCAGGAATGCTTGTGGGACAGAGTATTTGAGTTGTTTCACGCAGTTCAAGTCCAGACATTAAGGGGAAGTAAGCTAAATAACTATGGGTGCATTTGAATGAGAACATTTATCATGTTTGCCTAAGCCCCACAGATATTCTTCAAAATGACAGAAGTGTCTGACCACATTTCCCTGCCTCCCTACCCTGAATGAACTTGTGAACTGCTTCGGCGCTGTCTGGGTTCCGGACATTTCAATAGTTTTGGCTCTATTCTAATGTTCAGCCTAGAGGAATTCCTGTTAATTTTGTTTGTGCTCTTGATTAAGCCTTTGTTTTTTTACTTTAGGCCTCTGCTGTTTGTTGAATGTGCTAATGTGAAAACCATTTTATCCAATGAAATCTGTCCTTCCATAATTTTGAGCAGTAGCAACTTTCTCTGAGAAAATCCTATGCAAAAATTCAGATTCCAGCATTTCCCAACTTTGTGCTCTTTGGGTTGTTGGAAGATGCTCATGGATCTAGGTTTCATTCTGCAATTGACTTTTCTCTATATACAATGATAGAAACAAACGGGTTTGTGCCATCGAGTGCATCACAGAACTGAATGTGAGGAGAGTTTTTTGCTTCCTTAGTAGTAGGCAATCGACAAGCAAACATCCGAGATGTGCTGAGTATTGTTATGTGGCACCTCCAGCTGCCAAATTCGGAAATGTGCATTTCAAGCACCTTCTCTTGGCCAGTGTTGTGCTATCAGGACAAGCACCTCATGCTTTTTGCAAAACTTGGGCTGGAATTGCCTGCCATCCTCATCCTGCAAGCTTTGAGCAAGCTCCACAGCAGAAAGGAGCTCTCTCTCTGTGGCATTCATAGGCAAGCATCAGAGCACAAGCACCAGGATGATAAGAGACCAAGTCCACCAACCTTGCAGAGCTTGGAGTAGCCTGGAAGGTGCATGTGCTCTCTCATTTCAGCCTGAGTGTTTGTTTTATGTGGTCAGGCAGCCCTACTGAGCTTTCTGACTGAAACCCTACCGAGCTTTCTGACTGAATTGATCTTTTTGTGGCAATATTGACCAACCCATTAGGATTGCTCATCAAGTGCCTTTAATATAACCAAAGACATAACCAGCCCTTCAGCACATCTAGATATGCCCTGCTTTGCCCAAGACCTGCTATATCCAGGAAGTTGTGCAAAGCTTCACATTTTAATGGTTAACACTCGCTTAGAGTCAATGAGCATTTTTTTTCTCCCTATGTTTTCAAACTCTGTGGACATAGGAAGAATTAGAAAGTTTGATTTTGCTAGACCATATCTCTATTTCTGTCTTATTTTTAATCTCCCAAGATGTAAGGTGTGAAAGAACAAAGTCATCCTTGGGTTATAAGGAAGAAGACAGCAGTCAAAATATCTATTATATTAAATGTCAAAAGTATATATTTTTCTAATATTCCCCCTGTTCCTCCTGATAGAGTGTACAGTGCTAGTGCTGACAGCTTTTCGCTCAGTATTTATTCAATCTGTTTGGCTAAGATTGGATATTTCTGAGAAAAAAAAAGTACACTTTTTTAATGAATGAATGAGTTTTTAAAGGAGCTAAGCAGCAAACTGAACAGAGGAAGTAAAAATAACCTTGTTATTAAATAGTCTTGTATGGTTATGAATGTAGAATAAAAAATCATGATTTTAGCTGACATATGTTAGCCTCCTGCTTTGGTTGATTTATCTTAATTTCAGAGAGCACTGCTAGGTGTGGCAGCATTCAGCCCATATTCCCTTGAGATTTGTTCAACATCACCGTGCACTGTATAGGACCGTAACAAATCGATATCTATGTTGATCTCCCAGGCACAATATTAGGCAGGCACTTGTCAGAAGTTGAAGATTCACATCTATCTACAACATAATTGGAATGAAAATAATGTATTTCCGGTGGTTAAAAATTGTATT
>JAVCKT010019261.1:0-10102 GCA_032273925.1 Rhynchotus rufescens | reverse complement strand
TCCCTGCTGGAGCAGGGGGTTGGACTGGGTGATCTCTAGAGGTCCCTTCCAACCTCAACCAGTCTGTGATTCTGTGATTTTATCTCTTATGAGATGAACATTCAACTTCTATGTTCCAGAGAAAGACTGGAAATTGCAATAAAATAACTTTGGGAAGATTATCAAGTGACAACATGATTGTACCTGCCTCTATGTCTTTCCAAGATGTGACATAAACATGTAATATCATTATACCCCTATAACTTAGACTAACAGTAAGAAGTCTAGTGAGACTAAAGAAAATCAGAGGACAACAAAATTCATTCCTTCTCTTTACTCCTTTTTCCCTGGCCTAGAAAGAAAAAGCTTTACAGACCAATGTCTCCTTTCCAATTCTGTGACACAGTATTCTGCTTCTTACTATCTTGTCTTATTCTCATAGCCGGAAGGACAGTTTCAGGTTTCCAAGCCATGTACAGCTTTTCTTTTTTCAACACAAATTTTGCTGCTCTAGCATATCAGATATAGAGCAGTTGCTATGGAATTGAGTTCATAAACTGCTGTTAAAAGATGACTGGCTGTCTAATTTAGCAGTGTGATGCTCAGATGGCAAGTGTCTACAGCATCTGGCCCACCGGAGGTAGCTGCTGTTCCCTCTTCAGGCCTTTCCAACCTTATTTCCATTTTCCATATAGATTCTGATCAGAAAAATTGACAATGCAATGCTTTTTTTTTTCCCCTCGCTTCTCTTTATGAAGCAAATTCTGACATGAAAGATCTTTGAATAGACTTTTTCATTTATGGAATGAGGAAAGGCACAAATACAATCTGTAGCTTCGGTTATAATCAGGCTGCTTACTATTACTGAGAACATTTATGAAAAACACTGTGGCAACTTGTGATTCATCCATGCATGTCCTCCTATCTCCCAGGGCACTACAATCTGCTGCAAATGTTAGATATTTTGCACTAAAGTAGAAAGATGCTGTTGAAGATGAGTGGTTGTTTCCTTAAGTGAGGATCACCAAATGTCTAGAGAAAACAAAAGCACCCCCCTGAATTTACACAAGGTGTTGATTCTTCTTTTCAAAAATAAGAAAGCATGCACAGGAGCTGCCCACGCAAAGCACATGGGTGGTCAGTGCCATGTATGCAGGCAGACACGCCAGCCCTCCTCAACAGCGTCCAGCTGGGACAGAATCATAGAATCACAGTATGCTTAAGGTTGGAAGGGACCTCAGAGGTCATCTAGTCCAACCCCCCTGCTCATGCAGGGACACTCAGAGCACAGTGGCACAGGGCTGCGTCCAAGCGGGTTTTAAAGATCTCCAGAGAAGGAGACTCCACAACCTCTCTGGGCAGCCTGTTCCAGGGCTCTGTCACCCTCACTGTCAAAAACTGTAGAACATAAACATTTTTAAATTATAGTGAGCACATGCAATATGTTAGTAAGTAGCCTGTCCTAAGCATTCGTATGTCAACTCTCCCCACTTTGTTCTAATCCAGTGAAATTTCACTAGATTAAAAGTTCAGTCAGTCAGACATATTACTGATATCTGATCGTGCTCAGTGGCAATGCTCATTTGCAAATATCAACATAAGGCTTTGATCAGTACCAGTCAAAACTAGAAATTGTTAGGATTGTGGGGTTGGGGGCTGGAAACATTTTAGTGTTTCAGGCTTTAATATTCATTTGTTTTATTCCTGAAGTGACTTTTTTAGTTAATCTATAAATTAAATAGTATTTTTTATTCAAGGGTCTTGTGTTTTTCATGGAATTAATAGAGGTGTATTTTAAAAGATGGTAGGAAGCTTCACAGTGCATACTGTAAAACTTGCAATGAATGTGTTAGCTATAATGAGTGCAGTTTGTGGTATCTCAACACAACTCTGCATTGTGTACCTCCAGCCACTGCTTTATGAATGTCCTGATGTTTTGCCAATTGATGGGGAGGAGGGTAGTGGAAATAACCACACACCAAGGGAAAGAACAGTTGTGTTTTCTCTTAACATCAAATAATATCAAAATGAAATGATACTTTTAATGAAGCAATAAGTTTGCTATGTCCCGGCTTGTGACTACAGATGAAATAAGCAAGGTAATGCACTTAACCATAACTATACATAAACAGTGATTAAGAAAACGAGACATCAGCAATTGCCTAAATACGTTCCCGTCATCCAGATCCGCAGTCGCGGGGGAGCCCCTGTTGCAGTGAGGATGTGGAGCCTTCCTGGCAACTGGGAGCTCCTACGCGGTGCATCCACCTGTGAGTGAGGTCTCCAAAACTGCTTTAAGAAGGTCCAGCTTTTATAAAACCAAACCAGCAAAACTTGCATTTTGTTGGCTAGCAGTAATACCTGGTAGGTTCTACTTTCCTTATCATCCAGGACTGGGACCTGGCCAGAGCTCCAGCTTTGAATGGGAAAGTTCCCTTCAAGGTCAAAATCGCTTGCCTGAGAGCCTACAACAGTTAGCAGAAGGAATTTCCAAGTGAGTTCTGGGCACTTCTGCAACAGCAGAGCCGTAAGTCAGCTGTAAGTCAAGCCTGACTTGGGTCTGTGGTTCAGGCCCCGACAGGTCACCTTCAGTGAGTGCAGCAGGACTCTAGACTGGTGTACGTACAAGGGCTATCACCAAGGACGTCTTTTTTCATGATCACTGAATCTTGTCATGCCTCTTTGCTGGGGTAAGAGCAGTGACAAAACAACCCCAGGCATCAGGATTCTTCAGATTCCTTGACCTTTGCTGATCAAGATAAATTCCTGGGAACAACAGAAGACTCCCTGCATGAGATCATTGCTAAGATGTCAGAGGAACAGTCTTTCATGTATGCTCTGTACACCCAGTTCATCTGATTCAAATGGTGCTATACAGTGTCTTACACAGCTTTTTGCTGAAAGTGTGGAACTCAACCAGCCCCTTAAGGTAAAGCATAAGTGATGTTGAGAGGCATGTTGTTAGTAATTCAGTTTTATGATATTTGATGTTTTGTTGACAGATGCAAGTTTGGAATTTTGTCTTTGCAAGTCTACTCTTCTCTTGATAACTGAGATTATATTATTGCAGTTGCACCTCTGTGTGGATGCAGCATCACCCTCAAAATGGGATTGCTGTTGCTGAATTGAAAGTATTGCAGTGTTTCTGCAGTGTATTTTTGAGTGCCCCCCTGTCTCCGGCAGCTACAGTGTAACTTGTGAATCCCTGACTTCATCCAGAAATTGCAAAATGTGGGCAGAAAGGCATGAAGCAGAATGGTAAGCAGTAAAACGGGCAGAAGCCTAGAGCCCTGGGTTGGCAGAATCTTAGAAAAGAACATTTGTGAGCTTGAATTGTTTGGCTGCTGCTCAATTTCAAGTGTACTCATCTCAGAAGCATGACATTACTGACCAGTATCTACCAATTTGCAATGAATTCTTAGCAGAATTCTTATGCACTTCTGTCTTGAGAAAGAAGAATCCCTGTTGGCCCTGTTTTCTTAAAAGACTCACCTTTTTTTTCCTCGTGTGCTGTGTTCCAGCCAAATGAGATATTTGAAGTGTTGTCATTGAGTATCACAGAGCTTTTGCAGTTCAGTTTCTGTGAGCCTGAGTTTTGGCTTTCCTTCTTCCTTCTAAAATACTCTGAATCTATTTTCAGCGTAGGGTAACTACTATTTCGTTGTGGGATTTTGAGGAAGCTGGAATGTATGGGATGTATGTGTTAGAATATGGGTGTTTCCACATACAGCCTGCAGCCACAGATCAGGTCGTCACTTAAAGCATTTTAATGGTATGGCTGCACTTGCTTTTGTGGTTTTCTGTTTGTGATACATATTAGTCTTCTCGAATTTTATAGATACTCTTTATTTAAGAGTACAATATAAAGGGTTGGAATATGTGGGATGGAGGTACACAAATGGCAACTAGTTCAAGAATGCTGTGGTTGTAAATTTCTGGTATCCTTTCTTTTTAAAGGCTTACTTTTATTTTCATAGTTTAGGAATGACTTATCGTAAAATATTATACATGTGTTTTGGATATATTTGTGTGTCAGACATAGAACTTCAATAATTATATATGGAGCCTGGCTTAATCAGGACTTGGTGACCAATTAATGAAGTCCCACTAATGTTTAAGCTCCTTTTCTCATTATACACTCACTATTGGCACAGTATGTAAAGGATAAACTAAGTGCCCCTGATGTGCTGTTAATTAGATTTGTCAGGACTCGCAGTTGTACTGTCTGCCAAACACAAGTGTTGTCACTTACTGTATCAGTAATGAATTGACTTAAGGGCTTTTGTAGATATTTAGAGGGCCTTAGTTTTGAAAGCTTACTCTGTTGCAACTGCAACTGTATTTATAGTTTTATCTCTGCTGCCCTGGATTGTAAGAACTTTCAGAAAAAACAGAAAGTATCAGGTTTGTGCATTTCTGAAAATCAGTTTGGATTCTGTGCTTAAATAAACTGATTTTATTTTATCCACAATAAACCTTGTGGATATTGGCAAATGCCTTACAGGCTTCTGGCATTTTGAATTCTGGGAAAACTGTCACTGTGACAGGATGTCTTCCGAGTTCATTTCAATAATAAAAAAAATTCTTCAATACTCTTGCTCTTGTTCCCAAATAAAATGGTTCATCAATCTCTAATCAAAAAAAAAAAAAAAAAAAAGGAAAAGGAAATTCTAATTGAAAATTTAATCATTTCATTTAACATCAATATTTTCTCCATTTATTTTTCTGACCTTTTTATGTTTTAAATTTGGCTTAATAAATCTTGAAATATGTCTTTGTTTTAGAAAAGGGTATCTGAGTTACTGCTTTGGAGAGTGATTTCTCTAGACTGTCAGTCTAAAAATCATTTGCAAAGCCATAATATCAAAGGCATAGACTAAAATAGAATGGATCTTTATGCCACCAATGTTCTTTTTTTATTGCCACACTCATCTTGGGAGGGCCAAAATTTCTCAGTCTCTAGACTGAGCAAATTATCAGTGGTTGAGAAAATACATTGATTGTTTTTCCCCTAGCTACCAGCATGGAATCGTTTTGTTTCTTCTTGGTTAATCTGTGTGCTAACATACCTCCAGGCATTCATGCCATTTTTATTATCTTGCTTGTTTTAACTGGTTGAAATCATAACTTCAAACTGTTCTCTTACCCCTTTCCAACCCACTGCCTTTTTTTTTATTGTTATTTTTTCTGTCCCAAGCCTTCTGTTTCCCTTGTACTCAGGTTTGGCTGTATGCATCTTCCGCCAGTTATCACTAATGTAAACTGTAGCAGGTGTTAAATAGGTATTTTAAAATATTGTAAAATAAGGTTATCTTTGTCCAGTGCTGCTCTGTCAGTTAGATACTGTGCAATCAAGTTGCTTGTTCAGGAAATCACCAAAGGATGTGATATAAATTATCTATTATGTGACTGACATAATATCAAAGATGTTATGCAAATGCATATTCCTGCAAGGTAATTGGATGGAACCCTTTTTAAAGTGATAGGGAGTGATCAATTACACTGTCATTTGAATCCTTTTAGTGTTTTGGCTTATTAAATTTGCAACTTCAACATAATACACCCTGTTAAAGTAGCTTGTCTTTAGTATTAATTTACTGCTGGTTTAGAAGATAGGGAACTTGAACACTGACTGTATCATAAATAATATAAATAAGACTGTAGAAATCAATTCTTCTGTATAGGACTAGTAGTATAAGTAAAACTATGTAATAATGAATGGACTGGTTCATTATTAAATGTATATTGTAAAGGACCCATCTGCTATGCATCCTAATTACACCACAGATATATCCTAAAATCTATCACTGTTGCTGAACTCTGCTAGCTTCAATTTATTTGGCATCTGAGTAAAGCAAAATAAGTTCTGAAGTATGGCTGCAGTCCCGTGCTGAAAGTCTAGAAATAACGCCTGCTGCATTTCTCTGTACTCTGGGAATAGCGCCTGCTGCATTTCTCTGTGCTCTGGAAATAACGCCTGCTGCATTTCTCTGTGCTCTGGGAATAGTGCCCGCTGCATTTCTTCACACTCTGCTCTTTCCTGCCACTCTCAGTCTCTGTTTGCTTCTGGGGACTGGTTCATTTCTCCTCTGTAGCTACTGTAACTGAGCGTGGCCCTGTTCTGAGCTAGGAATTTCTATTTTTACACCTGCTTTCCAGGGAGGAGCTGAGGTTTCAGCAGTTGTGTTACAAAGTGGTTAGTTGGAATAGATCAGTGTCCCAGGCACTCACGGGTTATTCCTCTTGGACCCTTTCTGCCAGCGCTTTGTAGCAAGAAAGGAATATTGACTAGTGTGTAGCCTTGAAGTCTTTTAAACTCCTATATTGAAAAAAAATGTAACTTTCTCTGCTAAAAGACTGGGGCAGGGTGGGTGGGGATGCTGAGAGCTTGGCAATGCATCAGTTGCAGGCATACCTACTTCACACCTAGAATTCAGGGTGAAGTGTTGAGGAATTTTACCCTGTGAGGACTGCAGCCTTTCCTTTGTCCCAGACCCTCCCGTGTAAGAGATTTGGCGTTTGTGCAGAACACCTTGCTCCTTCAGCGTGAACTTCAAGTCAGTTATGTATGATCTAAGCCTAAGGCAAAATGCAGAGCATGTACAGAGCAGCTTGTTTCTCAGGAACAAACGCTGGGCAACTTTCAAGTACTCTGATAGACAGAGAAGTGATTTTGTATATATTTTAAGTCTATACACTTACAAAGCTCAGAAATTCTGAGCAAGTGAATAAACACTGCATAAAATCTTAAAACATGAATATGGTTGTGCAGTTTGGGGCAGGTAGAGGGAATGTGAACGTTAGTATTCCTGAATGATTTTGCCTGGATCATTTGCTGTGTAGGGATCTGAGCTAACCTGGTGAACTCTGTTGGATTTACTGTACTCTCCTGTCTCTCATTTACGGTTCGGCTGCTCCTCCTTTTCACACTGTTGAGGTTATGTGAGAAGCTGTGTTTGTGCTAAGTTTTCTTTCTTAAAAATCAGTAAATGTAAAAATACCTATATGAAGTCAAGCCAAAGGTAGATCTGTTTGTATTGCGTAGGGTAGAGTCAGGAGAACAAGGTAAACATAGAGCCGTAACTGCCTGAAATACTTGCCCAGCTGTGGTGCTGTGGTGGCTCAGGGTCCTCCAGGCTGACAGCTGCTTTCTGCCTCAGTGCTTACACTCTTCACTGAGTTGCAGGGGGTTTAGTAACTACAGTAAATTCAATAATAATTAGAGGACAAAAAACCTTTTAAACTCTTGACTTTTTTTTTAATGAATCATATTAAGAAAATTTCAGGTTTCAGGTTCCTTCAAGAGTTTTGCTGTAATTTTTTTAGTGAATCTTGAAGCAGCAGTATATGTAGTAGACGTTTCAACATTGTTTTCAGTGTTTTTGAATAAGGTAAATATTTTAAGATGAAGCTTGATATGATACTTAGAATTCACAGCGCAAACAGAAGTTAGGTTCGGTTTTGCTTCTGCACATGCACATATACACTTTTGTCTGCGTACGTTTTTAATGTTCTTATCAAAGGTTTAAATCGGTGAAAAAATAGTTTATGGTGGTGTTTTTATAAGAGCTTATCTCTGAAAATTGGCACGTTAATCCTTGTTATCGATTATGTGCTTCATACCGCCATCTACTGCCATGACATTGTATCACTGTAGCAGGGGATCAAATCATGGCTTGCCTCTGTGGTACCATGAGCTGCTTTGGTGAGTTGAACCTCTGCAGCTCTGGTGTTATCAAACTGGGCTGTGAATACTGTTCTTCAGGTGTTAAAGTGCTGCTTTTGGATTAGTTTATGTCCTTTACAAAGTGGAAAGAGGTGCTCTGAATCCTCAAATTAGTTGCATAGAGTTTTTTCAGCCAGTATTTTGGTCATGACTCATCTATGTGGCATGTTACAGATGCTCCCTCTTTTTTCATCAGTTAGAATGCTATGATGGCAATTTCTTTTAAATCTTCCCTCTCTCCTGAAGAGCTGAAAAAAAAAAAAAAAAAGAAAATTTCCATGAGACGCGATTGATCCATGCAAATCATTCAAGCACTCCCAAAATGCCTCTCACGTTTTGCAGTCTGATATGGGAGAGTAAGACAGTGACCCTGCTGGGCAGGTGCCAGTGATGTCAGAGCATCTGACAGCAACTGGCGGCACTGTCAGAGGGCAGGACAGCAACCAGAAGGTGGACTGAGCTGCCTGGCAGAGGAGCCAACGTGAAAACTATTTTGAGGGATCTGATCTTTTCCTAATCTCTTCATGCTTCTAGCTGCTAAAGGCATGGTGAGCTGCAAGTATATTTTGGATTATGACATCAAAAGATTTAATTGTATAATTACAGTCTGTTGACTGGAAAGAAAATCATTAGCGAGCCTGATGGAGAAGGGCTGATACAAGACCATAAAAAGCAATTCTTTTTCTTCTTCTTGAGGGATTCAACAGTAAAACTAGAAATCTAATTTATGGAATTATTATCATGAAATCATAGAATGATTAAGGTTGAAAGAGATCTCTAGAGATCATCTAGTCCAACCCCCCTGCACACACAGGGTCACCTAGAGTATGTGGCACAGGCTGCATCCAAGCAGGTTTGAAGATCTCCAGAGCAGGAGACTCCACAGCCTCTCTGGGCAGCCTGTTCCAGGGCTTTCCTCTCAGTCTCCCTGTTTCCAGAGTTTCCTCCCAGTCTCATGAGAGGATAATGCTTCTCTCAAATACCCATTTTTGATCCTATTTCTATACAATTTGCAGTAGCTTCTATGTTCATAGCAAAGGACAGCTGCACAGACACGTACCTGCTATAGATGTTGGTGTAGACTGTGTGGTTGAGGCAACAAGACTGGATGAGCAATTTTCCCCGTCTAGTACAAGAAGAAAACATGAAAGAATTACTATCATCATGAACATGCTATAATTGAAGCACAATACTCTCTTAAGGATATCCACGTGTGCAAGCCATAAGTGATAACAGAGCAAGGAGTGCACTGACCTAAAGCAGATGGTTTTATCCTCTGCAAAATATTTCCACATTTCAGTGCAGCAGGCACAAGGCTACATTACAGGCACAGTGCTACCCACATAGTCTACATCTGTTTTTTTCCACATCTCTCTTCTCTCTTCAGCTTTCAGCTGCTGCACTAGTTAGATTCACAATGACTTTCTTGACCTCATTATGGATTGTGTAGCTCTTCTCTCTATTTCAGTTTCGTTTCTTGCTCCTCAAACTTTTTTTTTTTTCTTTCCCCTTTTTTTTCCCCCCCTTCTTCTATTTGCTGCACTTGTGTTACAGACTAGGCTCATACCAGGCACACAGCTCTGCCATGTGAAGTAGGGACCCTGTGTTGGGAGTACTGGAGACAACACTTATACTGAGATACCTGGGATATTAAGTACAGATTAAATTGGTCTAAAACTCTCTTCTTAGCTATACTGATTTTTACACCAGCATAAGCCATGGATGTGCCTGAATGGCATGGATGGGGCTGAACTCTTCCCAAACTGACCCAACACTGTACCAAGAACACAGGTCTGAGTTTTCTCCAGGTTCAGAGTGCTTATTTCTTATTTCTGTGACCTTGGGAGCGCTGGATGCAGGCTGCATGCTCACGCAGGAGCAGTGAAGCCACGTGGGCTGCCAGGAATGTAGGTGCGAGTCAGTCACAGAGTTAGCACACGTACAGAGTGAGTCAACAAGCAGTGTATTCAAAAAAATATCCCATTTGTTCATCATCAGCAAACGAGAGGAGTGAAGGAGTATAGAGAAAAACATAACTCAAGAATGTCACGGATAGCTTAAATACCACACATTGCTTAAGGCTGTTAGGCATAAGACAGGTCAATATTTTCTCTTATGCTAAGAAATAAAACTCTACTGTATCTATAAACACAGATATTGTGGACCTTGAATATATTTTCACATTAAAAATCAACTAAACATGTGCCCTGAATTCTTTTCTAGCAACTAGGAGTCTAGCAACTTCTTGAGCTAGTGTTGTTCTTAATTTTGAATAGATGCTTGCAGGCATTTCTAAATAGACACTTTCTCCATTTTATTTCTTTTCTCACTCTGGCAAGGAATTAACATATTGTTGTTTAGCAGACCTAATGGTACTAAATATCAAGTTACTCTCCA